>CM064487.1:30136405-30298905 GCA_032716605.1 Paralithodes platypus
GCGTAATGAAAGCCGCCTGCATCACAAACTAACACAACTGTGAAAAGTTCACGTGTCCACAACAGGACCACGAGGGTACATCCGAAATAGATGCCCATACACACGACCCAAAATACACTGCACTGCGGGCAACCAGCCCAGGACACTCCTGCTACGCCTATCCTAACCTTACTCGATACATCCTAGAGTAAACAAATGAGAAAAAACTCACTAGGGACGCAACGAATGCGGAACCAGCGGAGCCTGGAAGGTACGTCCGGGCAGGCTGAGCGCAGAGCAGAGAAGGAGGAATGACGCCTGAATCAGCGTCTGGTCAGAAATCCACACAAGTACATCCACGATATGATGGAAAGCTTATTGGATAGTTATTCTTATTTTCTTTTTGTTTTTATTTTTTACGAAGTTTTTTCGTAGTGAGAACCCAATTCATAATGACTGAAGCCATGAGTGAGGTCGCGTGCGCTCATGATGAAGGCTCCTCAGTTTTTTAAATGCTCTGCGCGGGAGATTCAAACTACGGCGGATTAGTGTTTGAAGAGGATGCCTTATGTAATAGGCATGTTCGTCAATGATGGAGGGGCCACTAATAAATATAGCTATGAAGATTACGATCAACAAAATGAACTCTTATTCACCGCATTATTAAACATCCTCCCACCCGCATCACCGCCCATTTCGACCCGTATGGCTTATTAGAAGAACATATGCTCTCCATCAGAGAAGAATGCCTACTCAGTTCGATGAATCCCTATCCAACCCTTCAGCCCCTATCCAAGACTCCGTGCACCCTTCCAAAATGACTTCCGGTGAAAGTCCAACCCCAGTGCACTCTTCCTTGCCTCTATCCTCTCTGACCATCCCTAAATTTTCCCCTGCCCAGCCATCCACCAACGATCATCTTCCATCAATTGTGTTACCCCATAAACCCCATCGTTTTTCTATGCATGTCAAACAAACTCACCAGTCCCAGATAACCTCTAACCAGACCGTGACTGCCACCAAGAAAATTCCCCAAATTCGTCCTGTTAACAACCCCAAGTCAGTACATCACTCCTCCCTCAATAACCCATGTCCTATGCCTAACTCTGCCCCCACTAATCCTCCCCAGTCCCACATAACCTTTAACCAGACCGAGACTGACACCAAGAAAATTCCCCAAATTCGTCCTGTTAACAACCCCAAATCAATACATCAGTCCTCTACCAATAACCCCTGTTCTACACCTAACTCCTCCCCCACCAAACCCGCCGCAGTCCCCCCAACAAATCTGGTTTCCTAGCTCGCTCACCTCTCGTCACCCTGACTCTGCCACTCGCACCGTTATCCCTCCCCTCTCGCGTGACGACCTAGGGTCCCAACTTTGTTCCCCGGCCTCCCCCCAGTAATACCCAGCTATTCCCCACCAACAAAATTTCCCTTGTGACAGTTTTCCGTCAGTAGCTCCCTTCCACCCCCACACATTCACACCCCTAATAAACTTCAAAACCCCACACTTGACTCACCCCCTTATGACAGACAAACCCACCAATCCCATATAACCTCTAAACAAACCGTCACTGCCACCGACACACCCCACCACTCTGATCCTCCCACACGCGCCGTTTAATCCTCTCCTCACGCGTGACCCCTAGGGACCCAAGTTATTTCCCCCCCCTCATGCGTACCGAACACCTGCTCACCCCCCCACATTTCACACCCCTAATAAACTTCAAAACCCCACACTTGACTCACCCCCTCATGACAGACAAACCCACCAACCCCGGATAAGCAAACCGTCACTGCCACCGACACACCCCACCACTCTGATCCTCCCACACGCGCCGTTAACCCCCCCCTCACGCGTGACCCCCACCAAAGTGGTTTCCCCCCCCCCTCATGCGTACCGAACACCTGCTCACCAGTCGGTCCCCCACCATCATGAGCCCAGCTAAACTTTCAACCTCCACCAATTCCCACCCTGCCAGCCTAACCTCTCACGACCACATTCAGAACGAACAATCACCCCCGTACATAACCCCTACCTCCTCTTTCCCCCCTATCTTACCCCCCTCTTCACCGTTACCCCTCCCATCCCAATCCAACCACAAAACTTTTTCCACCTTGGCTAAACCCCAAAATACTCTCTCTCTCGCCCCAAACAACATAATCAACCTCTCAACTTCAACCACTCCTCGAAATCCCATCCATGTCTCTCCCGAAAATAAAATCAGTCCAAATTCAACCCCTCTCAAACCACAACCCTGCCTGCCCAGACCCCCCCCCCCCACCATCTCCCTATCAAATCCCCACACCCCAAACCTCCAAACCACCCGATCATAGTAAACTCTCAACCTTCAGCCTTACTCACCCTTCCCCAAACCCCACTCACGACCACAACTCTCTACACAATTCAACCCCCCCCCAGCACCAACCTCTTCCGCAACAACAACCCCGACTCGACCTGCCCATTTCATCTTTAAAACCCCCCTATCACTACCCCGACCGAAACCACTTAGACCCCCCTCCAAAACTGGCCCCGGGCCAGCTCGCCCCCAGACCCACATTCCTAACGACAGAACTAACGGTATATCCACCCCGCCCTTCCAAAGTGAAAGTGAAACCCCAAGGTCAAAGCCACAACCACCACCACCCTCTATTACCAGACCGTCACCCAGGACTAACGGCGACCCTAAATAACCCCCCCTGATGATGCTGAGGCTATTATTGTACTTAATTTTTTTTTGGTTCGATTGTCTTCAATCCCTAAGTGATTGGGCATGATTCTATAAATTTACATGTTTTCCATATACTGTATATATTTTTCTTCCCTTAGTCATACTACTTTTCTTGTTAACCTACACTTTTCTGACTATCTTTTAAATTTGTTTTATACATTGTTAAACACTTTACCTATTCTTAATTCCTGTGTTCTTAATTATCTGTTCTTTCTTAAATTTACACGTTTTGCATATACTGTATATTATATTTTTCTTCCCTTAGTCATACTACTTTTCTTGTTAACCTACACTTTTCTGACTATCTTTTAAATTTGCTTTATACATTGTTAAACACTTTACCTCTTCTTAATTTTCCTGTGTTCTTAATTATCTGTTCTTTATTAAATTTACATGTTTTCCATATACTATATATATTATATTTTTTCCCTTAGTCCTACTACTTTTCTTGTTAACCTACACTTTTCTGACTAACCATGACTATGCTTCTTTTTACTTCACCCTCGAGGCTCGAGGACGAGCCTATAATGAAGGAGAGGGAAGTAAAATGCCCCAGAACGAGAAGCCCACCACAGAAGCCACGAACGAACACCACACAGAAACACCCAAAGGAAAGGTCCACAGAACGAAAGGACCAGCTGACCGAGCCAGCCAATTCAGACAGGCCCAAGCCCGCAGGGCTAAGCAGCTCCAGGCCGCACCTAGATACCTCTTCTAAACTGACCATTTTCCACACCTCACGTACACTACCCCCTCGTGTCCTACACTCCTAACTACAAAGATGATGAACAGGAATATACATTCATATTAAAAACACCCATGCCCTGTCCCTATGTTGAGCCAATGCCAACACATCAGACAGCCATAATTATATCTATGTATGTTCTTACATCCGAGAAGTAGATGTTATATATCTTAGAAGTTAAAACACCCACGCTTGTCCCTAGACCTCGTATATCATTTCCCATGACGAGTATAGATATATGTAACCCGTGCTCAGTCGCCCCCTTGCATTGTTCCTCTAGTAACTAAGTGTCTCTATAATATTAACTGCCACCAGTATTGATACGACATAGCGGCACTGTCCTTGTGTCGTATTGTGCCAAGTACAGATCAACCAGGTTTCATCACCTTATTAGGACGACTATAATGTCATCGTTCATCGATGTATGCAATCCTTAGTTTAAGTATTAATATTAACATTCCCTAACATCTTGTCTTGCCAGACTAAGCTTCTGAAGACCCATCGCCCCATAAATATATGTATTCAATCCTTAGGTTAAGTATCTTTATCCGCCATTGTGTTCACCTTTTTCCATTTACTTTTCCACAATTGTCATAAGTCTTCCACTTGCCTCCTTCGTATCCACAGTCCACACTACGCCAATTTACTTCGTGTCATACACCTCTTACCCCAACCAGAGATTGTATAGATAACCTTGTTACCAGTATCTGTCATAAGTAACCCGAAACAATAACTAAGTACCCCTACGAACTGCCGCTTTGTTTGGTATACATATTTCATAGAAAACGCAGTTCCCAGGGCCAACTAATAGTATCCATAACCCCTCGTACTGACTACATAATTCTATCTTTTCCAGACTCATATACCACCCCATTTGCATCCCCGGTAGCATTTGACTAACGTACTTTCTACTGCCTTTTCAAACTCCCATATCAACTGTAGCCTAATGCCACCCCCACGCCCCGAGACCTTAGGGTCAAATTTCCCTATAGCCCCCTGAACTCCCCCCCTCTCATTACGACACCCGCACTTCTCTACTCTTGCCCAACCTAGCCTCTCTCTCATACCTCTTGAAGATCCTTGAATTGTCCGTTGCTAATGCTCTCCAAACCTTTTATATATATACTCCTATCCAGCCTACCTTCACTTAGTAGGCCAGAACAACATTAGAACTTTACTAGCCCCTTGCATGCCATCTATTCTCTTACAACCCATTCACAACCCTGCACCCAATGGTCGTCGGTGCGAGGCTAGCCGCCTCGCCAGTAACTAACTTCTATTGCCATACTTCCAGATAAATGTGGCAGAGTTAGCAACCCAGTCTCCACCACATCCAGCAAACCCTACAATTAACAACCAGCCGAGTAAAACCAGCTAGCTAAGGCACCTTCGGTTTTGGTATTAAGGACACCCACATCGGTCTCATACACAGAGGGTTATTACAAACACTGGTGATATGGCAAGCCCCTAGCCACAGCCGCCGGACAACTATCACAGAGAGAGGGCGCCCAGCTCCCCCTTTTTACCCACCCGAGGAGGGAGACCCCCACCCCCGCGGAGGTATACCTGGCCCCTGTTTTGACTTCTGAGTCATTGCCAGGTAGCACAGGAATTCTTCCTATCAATGAACTAACCATGCATGACTAACACCTTTACTAACCTCTATTAACTCACAATAAACCATTTACCTTTCTTGCATGCTCTGATCACTAAATTAGCACCTCAGCTATACCATAGAATGAAGATTGAACAATCTAAGAGAGACGCTCCTATCACAGCTGTCCCCATCCTCCTCGCAAAGTAGATCCAGTCTCTCTCCCCTAAATACTTCCAGTATAGCCAAAATAGTACCTCTTACTAAGGCTCAGTTATATGAAAATATAAAGGCTTCCTATAGCCATGTGCCACAACAGTAAATACCATCTTACCTAGTCCCCATATCTATTGAGAGCTCAAATAAGTCCATAAGACTCGAGATCCCTAGTGTCTACAGGGTCCAGAACCGAGCCTATAAATCTAGCTCCCGCCCGCAGTCAGATCAGTTGAAAGCTAGACACCAACCGGGGTCACTACCCTGAAGTTAACCTCTAGCTCTGCCCTTGTGTTGTTCCGGAATTGAGAGATTCCAGAGCCGGCAGACTCCGTGGCAGATTTGGATAGAAGGACCTGCCCACGTATTTGAGAACTTCACACATATGGACCCCCCTGGACGGCCGCGGAACCAGTCGTTAGCCCCCAACATCATGGACGCAAGATAACCAGGACCAGACCCATCAGATACTACCCAAGATTCCCTTTATCAGTACTACACGTTACAGTGTTGTTTAGAGATTCACTAATTAATATTTCTACGAAGTGGCTATCTCTTTGCCCCAGTATAATTCATATAACCATTCAATTAGGAAGTGCTAAGCGTATCAGTGTTCATTATTTAACAGGCGATACTAACTCTCGTAATCAACCATATACCCAGATATTATTACCTAGAAGGAAACCCTAGTGATATCTGAATGTTCGCCCACTGATTTGCGTTCTATGTATTTCTGAGACAAGAATATAAAACTTAGATCAGTACCCCCTGAGGTTACTAGAATTCCCGTGCTCTAAAATACGCGTGTCTAATCTAGTCTGTGAACTACTACTTGTGCACCAGAGCTACCAGTAATAAATCTAACAGTGAATATGATTCTATAAGTAACATTGATGGTCTTCGGTATATAAACCTGTTGAATTAAAGCCAGTGATCAGAAGATTAATACCTGAACGTTGGAAGTGGGAGACTAGGCTCCATCTAAATCCACTTATGCTAGTGTTGTTCGATTCTATTATATTGTCTTACACGAGTATTCTGCAGTGGTATATATAAATAAACGTGATCGTGTAACTTGCTACCATGTGTTTCTTTGTGTTCTCTATTCCTCATATCTTGTATTGTGCATGCAGCCTTATATACCCAGTCAATTAGAACTCACATTACCCAAGTTAAACCTGTAGAAAAACAGGGCATAACAAATATTATATTGGTAGACAACAAATTCACCAATTATTGATTGTTTCATAAACTTCTTGTAGTGCACCCATGCTACTTGAGTTTACGAACGATTACTCATAACCGGTCTAGGCAGAAAGACCTTGTTTATGTTAGAATTATGCTAGGAACTCTGATTGAGACTCTGCAAAGATACCTTGGCAACAATTGACTGTAGGCCCCATCAGCATTTTTTGACCAAAAAGGTGGCAAACCGCTCACACCCGGAACCTTATCGGAGCGCCATCACCGATTACGCAAGAACATAACCTGCAAAACCTTCTCTACACTACCGGACAGCTTGGACGGCCCCGAGCTACTGTTAATCCCCAACATCACTAACGCAAGATAAAAACTCTATACAGTGGTTACTTCGCAAAGTACCAGTGTTTACGGTGCTATTACTCCACCATCCAGTGTATTCGATTATGTTCATCTTCTCTGATGTTAGGAGGCAAGTGATTATTATGCTAGTATGTATAATATATATCAGTGAAATTTAGCTTAGGGAAACTGACTCCCGTAATTATTCTTGCCATCAGGTTTAACCTCGCCAAAGAAATAAGTCCAAATCAGTTGGACTATGGCTCGAGCGAAAGCAATTCTGAAAAAAAGTTATTGTGATTCTCCCCAGCTGATTCGCCCTCACTGATATTTTTCGTCTGAAGTATACCTAGACAAGTGAACATACTAGACCAGTGCAACTAGCTACAGTTATCCTTTACAATTAATTCTTGGGCAATAACCATATTATATATTTTCATCGGTGATTAAGAGTCATATTACCAGAGAGTTAACAAAGCGAAATACCTAACTGTGTGATTCGTGTAGCATACCTACGTATCGAAAGCAATGTGATCAGAACGTTAGGCGAACGTTGGAAGTGGGAAATATGTCCTCTATCCAAATCCGCGATAAGTGCTGGGAGATTGTAATAAATCCAATAACCTACTGTGCTCTAACATCTATTGTTCGTGGAATTCTATTACGTACCTTATACCTGAGTGTTATTTAGAATAAAGCTGTATTACAAACCATTTATCCGCGTATCTATGTCCTCTGTTGATTCTCTTTAGTATTTTGCATGAAATCCAATAACCCAATCTTGCAATCACCTATACAAGTTAATCCTGTATAAAATCAGGGCATAACAATGGATATAAATAGTAAGACGTTAATTTAACTCAGAGAGAAAAAGTGAGAGAATGCATGGAAAAATGAGTATATCAGTTAAATCTTGGCTATGGCACTTGTATCTAGTTAATAATACTAATAATAATAATAATAGAATAATTGCAAATAATAATTAAAGTGCAAGCAACGTTGTGGCGGGGTTGCACGCAGGGTATTGTGTTGGATACAAGGGCTGTGCCACATATATCAAAATATCATGTATCTCATCGGGCATGGAGAAAGTACAGAAGGAATATAGGTAGCCATTTTGGCTATGGCCACTTAGACCATTAAGGAGTGTGACTATTTTGGTTAAAGCTATTAATCCTGTACAGTTGTTTGTTGTTGTTGTTCCCTAAGCCTGCCTGTCCGAACAGCCCCGAGTCCTGAGAAGGCCATGGCCACGATCGGGCTTTCCCACAGAGCTCTCATTGAGTGTAGATTGTGTTGTTGGCGTAAGTGGTTGTGTGAAATGCAGTCTTCTATGATGTGTTTAATGGTCTGGGGTGCTGTGTTTTACATCCCGTGCAGGCATCGACAACGGAGTCATCAGTCTCTTCTGATAGCTCAGGAGAGCTGGATGGTGTCCACATCTCAGCCTGGCCAGGTGGACTCTGTCCTCGCGAGGAAGGGAGGATTCGGAAGGATGGATTTCGGGAGGTCGTGCATGCAGCTGCGTGTTGTCTGTGAGTGAGTGGATGGATCGGTGAGAGATATGAGTATGGATGTGCTTCTGGAAGTTGGTTCGGGGTGGGAGAGAGGACAGTAATTGTGTGTGATACCGTGTCTGGGTGTTGTTTGATATTTCTTGGTGTCTGTGGGTGTTGGCATGTAGTTTAGTGGGTGGTCTTGGTTCGTGGAGGCTGCTGCCCGGAATTGCGGGCCTCTCATGTCCAGATGGTGTTTGACTTTGGAGGGTTTTGGTTTCTTGATGTAGGTGATCTGTGGGTGCAGTAGCTGTGCAACCTGTAATGATCTTCAGGGCTTTGTTTTGAATATTCTGTAAGGTCTTATGATGTGTTCAGCTAGGTTAGAAGCCCAGGCTGGGGCTGCATATTCCATCACTGATCTTATGTATTGTTTATATACTGTGGTGGTAGTTTCCTTTGTTGGTGTCCACATTTTGTGTTAGCAAGTGAACTGAGGGCGTTAAGTCTGGGTGTCAGTTTCTTTTTAATGTTTGTGGTGTGCTGTTTGAATGTCATATGAGTATCATATGGTTACTCCTAGGATTTTGGGTGTGTGTGTATGTGTTAGGGGTTGTGTCGTTTTTGGTGAGTTGAGGGATGTATTTGTGTTCTCCTGTCCAGCTTGTGAGCAGGGGTTGCGGTGGATTTTGGCTGGGGGTAGATTAAGTCTGTTTGTAGTGCACCAGCCATGTCGTGTGTTGAGATAGGGTTGAAGGAGATCTGTTGCTCTTTTTGGGTCATGGTGTGTGCATGTGAGTGTTATGTCATCAGCATAGGAGGCTAAAGTTTATTTGGGGCGTATTGGGTGTAGTTATATCGTGCATGTACAGATTGAAGAGTGCGGGCGATAGGACTGATCCTTGTGGGACTCCCGTTTGGAAAGTTTCTGATTTTAGATGACTGACCGGCAAAAGATACGTGTGGCACATCCTGCCTGCTAGTAAGTTGGCCAGCCACCTTTTTGTGTTGTAGATTTGGTTGTTAGGTTGTGGCGGAGGATGGCATCGAAGGCTTTACTAATGTCGAGTGTGGCTAATAGTGATCTGTGTGGTGGTCTAGCTGCAAAAGCTCTTTGTGTAAGGTCTGTGAGAAGAGTGTTTGTGGAGTGCAGTGGCCTAAAGCCATGTTGTGTTGGAGCTAGGGGTAGGTCGGGTGTAATTAGTTTGTAATGCTAGGCGTTCCATGACTTTGGAGGGGGAGCAAAGGAGTGTGATGGGGCGGTGCGAGGAGGGTAGCGTGGGGTCTTTGTTGGGTTTGGGGAATGTGATGATGATACCATGCTTCCAAATGTCTTGGTCTTGTGTTGTGTGAATACTGTAGTTTGATAATGTTAGTGATGCTTGTATGCCTTGTGGTCCCAGGTGTCTGAGGTGTATGTTGCTTATGTGGTCTAGGCCACAAGTGGGTGAGTGCTTGAGATTGTTGATGATATGCTTTGTCTGGTGATTGGTGAAGGGTGTATAGTCAGGTCTGTGGGAAATTGTCTCTTACGTCGGATGACACGTCGGTCGTCTTTGTGAGGTTTTAGGTGGCTGACATGTGAGAAGTGATTGATGAGAGTGTTTGCTTGTTGTTTACAAACGAGTAGAGTCTGTTGTTGTGATTGCAGCATGTGATTGTGTTGTGTTGCTGTTGGAAAGTGTGATGCTGTTTAGTGTTTTGTAGAGTTTTTGGGGGTTTGTTTGTGATCAAGTTTGTAGGAAGTTATTCCAATTTAGTTTTTGTTGTTCTTGTATTTTGTTGTTAGTCTTGGTGTTGAGTGCTTGGATTTGTTGTGTGATGTCTTGTGTGTGGGGTGCTGGGGAGTGTTTCAGTATGTCGCGTTGTCTGATGAGGTTTTTAATTTCTGGTGTGAAGTTGGGGTTGTGTCTTTTTCTGTTACCTCTTGGAATGTGTTTTGTCAGGGTTTTTGGATAGTTTTATTGAGTATGTGTACAGCATTGTTGATGTTAGTGATGGGTGTACTGTTTAGAGTTGTGAAGTGTTGTTCTGTCTCATTTGTGAATGCTTCCCAGTTAGGTCTTTTATAATTGGTGTATGTGTGTTTGTGGTTAGCTGGGGTGAGTCTGGTTTTGGTGGTGATAATGATCGGGAGGTGGTCAGAGCCTAAGGTTCTGACCACCCTCCAGGATGTTGTGGGGGCGAGTTCTGGGGAGGAAAAGGTGATGTCTGGAGATGATGGGTTATAGAGGGCTTGGTGAGGAATATGGGTATGTTGATGGATGTCGTTAAGGATGATGAGGTTAACAGTTGGTTTTGTAGTACCAGCCCTCTGTCTGTGTCGGGGTTGTCGACAAACCAGGCCGACGTCTTGGCGTTGAAGTCACCACCCAGGATGGGGTGTGTGATGTTGTAAGTGTGGTCTGTATTCAATTGGTACTGTAGGGGATGTATGTGTTTATGATGGTTATGTTGGAGTTGTTGCCAGTGCGTATTTTAATTGATTGTATTTCTGTTGTGTTATCATTTGGGGGGGAGGGATTTGGTTTGTACACTGGTACTATGTATGATATTTCTTTGTGTACCAGGGTGATGAGTCCACCGCCTCCGCCGACAGCGGTCTTGTTTGATGGTGGTGAAATCATGAAATGTGGTGTTGTTTGTGTTGTGCAGAGTTTTGTTTCTTGTAAGATGGCAATGTGTATGTTGTGTTGTTTGATGAAGTGTGAGAGTTCGTGTTCTTTGTGTTGATGCCATCTATGTTCAAATTGGAGAATGTTAATATTATGTGCACGATGTATGTTGGGTGCTGCTGCACGAGGATGGGGTGGGGGTGGGGGTGAGGGGGCTGGGGGTTGGGATGGGTGAGGTGGGGGTGGGATTGGGGAGCAGGAGATGGGGGTTTGGAATGGATTAGGATGGGGTGTGTGTTGAATTGAGGATGTGGATGGTATGGGAAGGTTAGGTGGGTTAGGGAGGAGAGGTGGAAAGGTTTTAGGGGGGGGGGGAGTGGATGATATGGGAAGGTTAGGTGGGTTGGGGAGGAGAGGCGGGTTTTTAGGCGAGAGATTTGACTGGGAGAGGGAGGGGCATGAGGAACAGGTCCAGGTGTTGTAGTGTTTCTTGGAGGGAAGTGTTTGTGCAGGTGAAGTGGGTCAGTTCCTGCATGAATTGCAGAGAACTGAACCCTTAGTGTGGCGACTCGAAGTGATGGGTTTTGAGCAAGTTGGACATATGTATGTGTAGGTGGGTCCTGGGTTGCTCTCAATGTCTCCGGCTAGAAGAAGTCTTCGAGAAATGACAGCCGGAGAGTCATTTCTCGGTGTAGGAAAAACTGTGTGATGTGTGTGGGTGGTGTGAGGTGTGGAAATTCCCGGCGCGACCGAAGCCGCTCCAAGGACTCCTGTACGAGTAGGCATAATTGCCCGAAATTGCCTTCCTTCCCTGCTCATTTTCATGCATAAGCAAAAGCCAGAGCGTAATACAATTATGTATTCGTGAAAGTACGGTAATAGCTTTCAAATTACTCCTGAATCATCCCTGTACGACGTCTGGTTTTCCTGTAAGGATCTTGCAAACGAAGGGCAAAATTGCTAAAAAATTACCAAATCCGATAGGCCTAGGCGAAATCGCTAAAAATTACCAATTATTTTCTGTTTTCGCTATGTGTGACGCTGCACATAAGTGAACTCTCTCTCACACAAACCTCAGTGTCGTGGCGGGGCCTGTAGGCTCCGGCTGACGTCAGACAGATCATTATGTAGTGGTAGCTAAGGTTAGGATACAAAAGAAGTGGGTGAGGAGAGCTGGAGGGAGGCGAGAGGAGGAGGGTGGAATGGTGAGGAGGGTGGAGAGGTTGCAGGAGGAGGAAGTCAGGGAGGAGTACAGGAGAGCAGTGGAAAGACGACTAGGTGGGTTCGACCTGGAAGTTATGGAGGAAGTGGAGGAGATGAGCAAGGTGTTTAAGGATGAGATCTGTGCAGCATGTGAGGAGGTGTGTGGAGTGAGGAGAAGAGGGAGGGGAGTGAAAGGTACAGCATGGTGGACAGAAGAGGTAAGAATAGCTGTGGAAGAAAAGAAGAAAGCATATAGAGAGTGGTTGGGTAGTAGAGGGAATGAAGATTCCGAGAGACAGAAACGAGCGAGGTACGTGGAGAGTAAGAGAGTAGTGAAGGAAAGTAAGAGAAGAGTAGATGAGGAATTTGGAAGGAATCTGAGTGTAAAATGATGGGAGAGTAAGAAACTGTTCTGGAAAGAAGTCAAGAAAGTTAGGGAAGGTAGCAAGGGAAACAGTAAGGGTGTGAAAGATAAGAATGGGAGAATGCTAGCCGAGAAGCAAGAGAGAGTCGAAAGATGGAGGGAGTACTTCAGTGAGTTGCTAAATGTAAGGAATGAAGAGCCAGCAAACATAGCTGGATATGGTATGGGAGGGAGAAGAAGAGAAGTAGTGGAGGAGGAGGTGGCGATCAGGAGGTCAGAAGTGTGGGAAGCCATAAAAGAGTGAAGTTGGGGAAAGCACCAGGAACAGATGGAGTGTGTGGGGAAATGTTGAGGTATGGTGGTGAGATAGTGATAGAATGGGTATGGAAAATGTGAAAACTAGCATGGGAGAAGGGGCGTGCACCCGATGACTGGAAGACTGGCATAATAGTCCCCCTATATAAGGGCAAAGGGGAAAGAGGAGTGTGTGGTAACCACCGAGGAATATGTCTTCTAAGCGTAGTAGGGAAGGTATACAGTAGGGTAGTGATTGAGAGAGTGAGAGTGAGAACGGAGAAATGGATAGGCGACGAGCAGGGAGGTTTTAGGAAGGGAAGAGGATGTGTAGATCAGATTTTTTACCCTGAATTGTGTTGTGGAGAAGTATCTGGAGAAGAAACAAAAGGGTGTATTTATTAGTGGCCCCTCCATCATTGACGAACATGCCTATTACATAAGGCACCCTCTTCAAACACTCATCCGCCGTAGTTTGAATCTACCGCGCAGAGCATTTAAAAAACTGAGGAGCCTTCATCATGAGTGCACGCGACCTCACTCATGGCTTCAGTCATAATGAATTGGGTTCTCACTACGAAAAAACTTCGTAAAAAATAAAAAACAAAAAGAAATAAGAATAACTATTCAATAAGCTTTCCATCATATCGTGGATGTACTTGTGTGGATCTTTTGACCAGACGCTACTGCAGGCGTCATTCTCTTCTCTGCTCTGCGCTCAGCCTGCCCGGACGTGGTCTCCCCATGCTCCGCGGGTTCCGCATTTGTTGCGTCCCTAGTGAGTTTTTTCTCATTTGTTTACTCCGGGATGTATCGAGTAAGGTTAGGATATGCGTAGCAGGAGTGTCCTGGGCTGGTTGCCCGCAGTGCAGTGTACTCACCTAATTGTAGTATACAGGATTTGAGCCTAAGCTCGTGTTGTCCTGTCTCTCTCTCTACATTTATCCAATTTTGCTTTAAAAGTTTGGATATTTCTTGCTCCCACCACCTCCCCATCCAACTTATTCCAACACTCAATGCTTCTATACGGGAAGCTGAACTTTCTTACATCAGACTTACATATAACTTTCCTCAACTTACAATCATGACCCCTGGTTCTTCCCTCGTCCCTCACCACAAAATCTCCCTTGTCGATCTTCTCAAAACCTTTCACACACTTAAACATCATGATCATGTCACCTCTCTCTCTCCTCTCCCTCAGCGTTGGCAGCTTTAGCCTCTCCAATCTCTCCTCATAAGGTAGGTCTCTAAGGCTAGCTATCATCTTAGTGGCAACTCTCTGAACTCTTTCCAGTTTTTTATTATGTTTTATAAGGTGTGGAGACCACACCACTGCTGCATACTCCAGTCTTGGTCGTATTATTGTCCCTATTATTTTTGCTAACATCTCTTCATCTAAATAATTCAGAGCTATTCTCATGTTAGTCAACACTGCATAGGTTTCACCAGTTATTTTATTTATATGCTGTTCAGGTGACAAGCTGTCTGCCACAACTACCCCTAGGTCTTTTGCTTTCACAGCTTTACTAATTATTTCATCTCCTATTTTATATCCCCAAGAAGGTCTATATTTACTTTTTCCCATCTCAAGAACCTGACACTTACTCGTGTTGAATTCCATTTTCCAAGTTTGACTCCACTCATATAACTTATCTAGATCTCTCTGTAATTCTTCACAACTACTCCTACTTGTAATATGCTTCATTAATTTTGCATCATCAGCAAACATAGATATATATGAGCCTATTCCCATTTGAAGGTCGTTGATGAAAACCAAAAACATGATTGGGGCCAACACCGATCCTTGAGGCACTCCGCTTTTTACCCTTTTCCACGAGGAGAACTTTCCTTTTATTACTGTTCGCATTTCCCTCCCAATTAAATAGTTTTCCATCCACTTTAATAATACTCCCTCAACCCGCCCCACAGTCCTGAGCTTCCACAACAATCTCTTATGAGGCACCTTATCAAATGCCTTCTTGAAATCTAAGTAGATACAATCTACCAACCCCTCCCTCCCTTGTACAATGTCAATTACCCTATCATAGTAACTCAACAAATTTGTGGTACACGAATTACCTTTTCTGAACCCGAACTGCTTGCTTGAAATTATTTCCCTCTCCTCCAACATACCCACCCATCTTTTTCTAATAATCTTTTCACAAAGCTTGCATATAACACTCGTTAAGGATACCGGTCGATAATTTAGCGGGTCTTCTTTATTTCCACTTTTATATATTGGAGTTATATTTGCTTGTTTCCATTCTAAGGGAAGTTCCCCCTTGTTTAACCCGGGAGCTGCGGGTAGACTCTTAAGAGTTCCCCCGGCGCACTGCGGGTAGACTCTTAAGAGCAGGGACTTTGAACACGTACCAAAACCGCGCGTTTATAGCCAGGCGGCTGAAAATTGGTGTGGGTATTGTACTACATGTCAACTCTCGATACCACCCCGCCAAACGCTCGCCCCGCACTCGTGCAAGCACCACCGCGCCAGTAACCACGCACTAGTCATGGAGCCTACACGTCCCTCACGCTCGCTCCCTGATGACACAACCAGCCCTCCTTCTGGTGGTGTTAGCCGCCGTGGAAGGCAGAGGGTGGCTGCCAAAGACCCTAGCTACCAGTACGACACGCCCTACAGCTCAGAGGACGAATCACCAGCACCAAAAGCACGTAAAACACGTGCAAGCAGGGCAATGGCACAGAGGTCATTGGTCTTTCGGGACACTGCCACCACGACCCAGGCCACTGCAACAACCACTACCACCACCACTGCCACCACTGCCACCCCTGCCACCCCTGCCACCGGTACCAGCGACGCAGGAGGCCGCCCTAGGGCTGCATTACCTGCGGGTGCAGGAAAAATTAAAGGCACGGGCGTAGGGAAGAGAACCCGTACGCCAGCCACAGTGCCCCTACCACCACCACCACCACCAGCCGCCCCTGGCCCAGCTGCCCCTGCTGCCCCTGCCGCCCCTGCCGCCCCTGCCGCCCCTGCCGCCCCTGCCGCCCCTGCCGCCCCTGCCCAAGGAACAGGGAAGGGGAAGGGGAAAGGGAGAGGGAAAGCGACTGGGAAAGCGACTGCTGGCCCTGGTGTCCCTGCCGGCCCTGCTGCCCCCTGCCGCCCTGCCCCTGCCGCCCCTGCCGCCCCTGCCCAAGGAACAGGGAAGGGGAAGGGGAAAGGGAGAGGGAAAGCGACTGGGAAAGCGACTGCCGGCCCTGCTGCCCCTGCCGCCACTGCCGCCCCTGCTGCCCCTGCCGCCCCTGCCGCCCCTGCCCAAGGAACAGAGAGAAGGGCGACAGGCACCACCATCATCTTGCCATCAAGGCCACGCACCACTGCTGCCCCTGCCGCCGCCGCCCCTGCCGCCGCCGCCGCCGCCCCTGCCGCCGCCCCTGCCACCACCTCTGCTGTCCCTGTCCATAAGACTCCCGCACGTGCCAAAGTGACCCGGAAAAATCTTACACCATCTAAGTATGCCGCCCTGCTGTTTGATGGTGATTCGCAGGACATTGGCAGCCCGGGTTTCGACGACGAAGCCCTAGCACGGGACCAAGGGTGGGGGGATTTGGGAGTGGACAGTGGGAGTGAGTCCGACGTCGGTGACGAAAACGAGGAAGGGCATCGTCTGTCGAGTGAAGAGGAGGGTAATGATGATGAAGTGCTGTATCGCGACCATGGAAGCGATATTTCAGACGCAGAAGAAGACGCAGACGACATTCCGATCCCTGGCATGCCTTCGTTCGATTGGTCTGACGGGGTCAATTTTGTACCTGACGTGCCCCAGTTCAATCCTGGGACGTCAGGAACAACTGACAACTGGCCCTGTGATGATCAAGCGAACGAAAGCGACTTCTTCCTCGCTTTTTTCGACATGGAGGTAATGACGTACATCGTTTGCCCAAACAAACGCCTACTACAGGTGGGTGTTTGGCAGATTGGACGTCCTTTCTCCAAAAGCGAGAATACGAGGCTGGGTGGATACGACTGTGGCAGAATTTCTGACGTTCTTTGCCTTGTTGTTCCTCATGCCTCTGATCAAGAAGCATGTGTTGCAACACTACTGGAAGCACGACCCTCTCATCGCCACCCCAACTTTCAATAAGTTCATGACTCGTGACAGATTTTTGTTGCTGCTAAGATTTATGCACTTTGCAGACAACGAAAATCCTAACAGGATTGACAGGATATGGAAAGTTCGGGAGGTGTTCACCATGTTGTTGGAGAGGTATAGGAAATACTTTTACCCCTTCCTCAATTTGGTGATTGATGAGTCGCTCGTGCTCTTCAAAGGACGTCTTGTTTTCAAGCAGTATATCCCCTTGAAGAGGCATAGGTTCGGAATCAAGCTCTTCGTGTTGTGCGACTGTGAAACTGGAATAGTGCTTGACATGATCGTGTATACAGGCACTGACATTGACATACCGAAAGCCGCTGCCAATGACCCCATGGGCATGTCAGGTGCCATCGTCAGGAAAATGTTGGCACCTTACCTGGGCAAAGGCCACATCATCTACACTGACAACTGGTATACTTCTCCTGCTCTCTGCCAGTTTCTTTATGACAACCAAACGGGGTCATGTGGGACTGTCAGAAAGACAAGAAAGTTTATGCCAAAGTTCACAGGTGATGTCATTCCTCTCACAGATGCCTCCTCCAGTGACACACCTTCAGAAGACGACCTGGCCAAGGAACACCGCGAGAGGCATGTGCGAAGAAGGCGACGAAAGGGGCAGAAATACAAGCAGCTCGAGAAGTGTGGGAAACTGATAGCCCTGAAGTGGAAGGATAAGCGAGACGTCCACCTGCTTTCCACCGTCCACACAGGTGCCCAGGTGGATTCTGGCAAAATCCACTACCGAACCAGGAAGACAATCTACAAGCCCGACATGGTAGTGGACTACACCAAAAACATGCGCCTGGTGGACAAGTCTGACTGTCAGCTGTCAGGTGTTGAGTGTCTGAGGAAGACTGTGAAGTGGTATCACAAGCTCTTCCTCCATCTAGTTGACATAACGATGCTGAACGCCTACAACTTGTGGTTGGTGAAGAAGGATATGGCCCCAAACCAGAAGCTGAAATTCCGGGAGTTCGTGTACAACGTCTCCTACCAACTCCTGGAGAAGTATGCCACCACCACTCACAGACGTACGGCATGGCGTGGGGATCACGTTCCTGACCGCATCCAGCTGGGTGTCGAAAGACACTACACAACCAACACCGAGCTGATTGGCACTCGTCACAGGCAGGTGCAGTGCACCGTCTGCAGCTCCAGTGTGAGGAAACCCCATGTGACCAAAAGAGTCACCTCAATGTGCGCCGAGTGCAAAGTTGCACTCTGCCTGGGTGACTGCTTCAGGGACTACCACACCTTCAAGAACTACTGAGTGTCGGCCCCTGCCCTGCCCTGCCCTGCCCTGGACTCGCCCCGTGCCCTGCCCTGGACTCGCCTCCTGCCCTGCCCTGCCCTGGACTCGCGCCCTACCTTACCTGACCTGACCTAATTGATCACGCTACCTCATAATGTAACATATATATTATATAATGTATAAGTTCCAAAGATGTCCCTGTGATATAGCTTTTACATTATATAATTGTATGTTTCATTATTTAGTTTATAAGTTTCAAAGATTTACATGTAATATGCCTTATTTTTTTAGTATATCAATATATATGTTTGTTATTAGCCTAAGTAATGTGTATATAATTATTTTCTTACCTCAAATGAATTGTACAAAAATAAATATGTTTCAATAAATCATGTCAAACCTACTATGATAATAAAATAAAACAATAAAAAAAGAAAAAAAGAAACAAGGTCATGTCATTGTATTCTTACAATATGATATATTCTATGAATATTTCATATTGTTTGAATACAATGGCATGATCTTGTAAAAAAAAAAATTTATAAAAATTTTCTAGACAATATAAAACCTTCCCCATAACCCCCTCCTGGATTCGATCCCACTACCCTACGACACTTTGAGTTTTCCAGTCCGCGACCTTACCAACCATGCCACAGGAGCTCATACCAAATATCACTCAAAACTTCGTGTGTACAATCGAAATGACAATATACAAAAAAAAATGAATTATCCCACCAATTTACGTTTGTAAATTGATGGGATTATCAATTATATCATGCCAAGGTTTATAATAGTTTGTCTCTGTCAAGAATTAGTAATTATATAACTTTATTCTGTCAAAAATTGCCCAAACACTCAGCAAAATTGCCCCTCTCAGTGTGACTCCACTCATTTCCACACGGTCAGGCGGTCACGAGGTGACCCTTGCCGCTCCTTGATTCTCCAGCTACAGCAGCTCTGTCTGGGAACAAAATTGGTATAAATACAATAATGGATAAAATACTCTTCACAAATACATTTGTATTGTATAATATTGTAAATAAAAATGAATAATAACTGTGTGGGTGTCGAAAATTGCTCAACCAGCTTTCTTATGTCTCGCCTACGCGCGTATATTGGATTATACATAGTCATGACTGTCATACAAATAATTGCAGTAGGTCTCGAATATACATTTAGATTGCATATTACTTCGAAATAAATAAGTAAACGTTTCTCTGGTGGCAATCTACCCTTTCGCAGGTGTAAGGAGACACCAGTCTATATTTAGCCCTCTATCACAACAGGCAATCTGCCTGTGTTGACTCAGCACCGTCGCTGGTGGTCTATAAATATAGTACTTTATTTACAGTCAATGGCCTACATGTTTCTGTGGTACTTCACATGTGTCTAAAATGCAATGTCTGCTTGCATAAAAATGCAATTCTGAAGTCCATTTATATGTACGACATCCGCATGTCTCAGTTTCTCTCTCTCTCTCTCTCTCTCTCTCTCTCTCTCTCTCTCTCTCTCCATTCCTGACTCATGTTATTGTAGACCTGTTGATGGCAACGAACACCAGCCATCTGGTAGACATAAGGGTCAAAATACCAAACATCAATACGCCTGGGGCGCCTCCACAATTATCACTAAGCTGGTTATCTATCTAGAGATCTGCCTGACTTCCATCTCTCCACGACTCACTCACTCACTCACTGCACCCCTGCATGCCTCCCTCCCACCCACCCACCCACCCCCAACCCCCCCTTTCAGGCTTCCGTCTGCTAGAAACACATTCACAATTTGCGTAAATATCGCATCAATTGGGCTATATGCGGTATATTCCTTGTTATATGGGACGCCTACATATGTACACGTCTTTATTATAGCATGAGAGTGCTCTAAATACAAGATTGACGTGATATTTATGGCGTAACACACCCTCTCCCCCTTTCATTCCCACCACAACTCACTCACACCTTGGTTCACGCATAGAAACTCATTGATAATGTGCGTAAATATCGCATGAATTGGTTTATATGCGGTATATATTTTGATATATGGCACGTATACATACGTACAAGTCTGTATTATAGCGTGACAGTGCTCTACGTACAAGATATACGTGATATGTATGGCGTAAACCACACTCTCAGCTCATAAATTGCCGCCAAACCTCCAACACATCTTCATTCCCGCCTAAATATTCTCTTATAATTCCCTTATATATTGCAATTTTTGGTCACTATGAGGCATATTCATTGTTATATGGGTGCCGTACTCATGTATACATACTCTAAATAGCCTAAAAGGGCTCGAAAAAGGAGATATACGTGATAATACGCGGTAACCCACCCCCTCCTCCCTCTCCTTCTATCCCCTGCGCGCGTAAATATTCGGCAGGGAAATCTCGCCGCTCGATGACAATCTAGCCGCGCGGTGCCATTCGCTCCACATTTTTCAACTACGGACCGTTCCCCTACCCCCCCCAGACATTTTTTGGGGGGTCAAATATATATGGGCCGATGCACGCAAACATTCCCTACACGATGATGTACTTTTTATCGAAATTGGCAATAGGTCCCAAAATCATCATAGGTGCGCACAGTCTTACCCTGTAGAAAACCCCCTGTGCGCCGCGGAGAGGTTAATGAGTATTGAACAATATTAAAAATAGGTCTCACTAGTTGTTCAGAACATTCTCTTAATACCCATCCCGCAATGTTATCTGGGCCCATAGATTTTCTCACGTCCAATTCTTCCAACAACGATTTTAGTTCATCCTTGTTGACTTCTATCGACTCTAGTCCCTGTATCTCATTCAATTCCACCACAGGTTCTACATAGTCATCCTCTTCCACAAACACGGATGTTAATGTATCATTCATAATTTCACACATACCCACTGTGTCTTCATATAATTGACCCTCTACCCTAAGCTTTGTTATTTTGTCCTTTATTTTAGTTTTACCGTTGATATAACTATAGAACAGTTTGGGTTCTTTATTACATTTGTTTACTATATCTTTTTCAAAGTTCTTTTTCTCCTCTCTTATAGTCTTGACATAGTTGTTTCTAGCATTCTTATACTCATCCCATTTTTCCTCAGTGTGTCTCCTTCTCACTTTATTCCATGCAGAGTCCTTTTTGTTCTGGGCAATGTGACATCGCATGTTAAACCACTCTTTCTCCTTAGCCAGCTTTCTATCCTTAAATGTTGGTACATATTTATCTACCCCCTCCCTGTAAATGTCTAGTAACATGGTGTATTTTACCTGAATATTCTGTTCTTGCTCAATAAATGACCAATCTATATTTGCAAAGTATCCTCGTAATGATTCATAATCCGCCTTACTATAATTTAGTCTATATTCCCTATGTTCCTCCTCTCTGCCTTCCAGAAATTCCACTGTCAATTCAAATTCAATCACAGCATGATCGCTTTTTCCCATGGGACTCAAATATGTTAGGTTCTTTATTTCTTGGGGGTCTTTGGTGAATAATAAGTCAAGTCTTGATGGTTCATCACCTCCTCTAAATCTTGTATTTTCCGTAACGTGTTGTGTTAATAGATACCCCATTGTTAGTTCAAGAAATTTGCTACCCCAAGTATTTTCATTTGAACCCGCATCCAAACATTCCCAATCCACCTCCCCGCAATTAAAGTCCCCTGCAAGAATAAGCCTATTTTTCCTTTTACAAATAATTTCTAACATACGCAAGGTTTCCAAAATTAATTCATTATATTCATCGTTGCTCCAAGATTTAGTCTTAGGAGGTAAATACATTGATACAATGTCCAATTTTGACCTATCATTATCCTCAATTTCAACTGCTACCACTTCAGCAATGCTATCACCAAGTTTTAATTCTTTAGCAGTAATTTTATTATCTACCATGATCAACACTCCTCCTCCTAGCTTTCCTAACCTGTCTCTTCTCCATGTACTGTATCCTGCACAACTAATTATATTCGTGTTTACCTCCTGGTTAAGCTTAGTTTCAGTCAAACATACTACCCCGGGCCTCTCTCTCTTTACATATTCGTCAAACTCAATCTTTTTGGAAATTAACCCATCAATATTTGTATACATGAACTTAGCATTTCCAGTATTTTCCTTATTTTTCTCGTCCCTGCCCGTTCCTTTCTTTTTTGTACGTACCCCTCCCAATTTATTTCCTAGCTTGTCTCCTCTCCTCTTGTCTCCACCTGGACTGTTTCTCGCTCCGTTTCCACCTCCCCTCCCTCTGCCTCCACTTGGACTGTTTCTCTCTCTATCTCCACCTCCCCTCTCTCTGCCTTCTCCCCCGTCACCCGCACCATCTCCCCTTCCCTCCCTACTTCGTCCCTTCGCTTTATATACCATTTCTTGAGTTTTCCCTCCCACACTCTCCAGAAAAACTTCTTTTTGTCTTCTTTCGTCCTTTCTCCATTCTTTACATTTGCCTCGGTTTTGCAATTCCTTTCTTATGTTTCGATCCTCAATACTCATGTCTTTTCTAATTGTAATTTTCTTAAACTTGCTGGTCAAGTTAAGTCTCCATGTTACGTTCATTATTGCATCCACTGTTACCCTGTCCTAAACTGCACTCTCATTGGCCTTGTGTTTTCCCTTACTATATTTACCCATTCTCCTAACTTCTTCAATATCATCTCTCCAGTTGTTTCCTTCTTCATCAACATGCTTGATCAATGTTTTTACCTTATTAATTTCTTCCTTATCCCTAGCTTTCCTCTCAATAATGTGCTCCTCTATATCCCCAAATACAATAATACACTTATTTCTATCTATTGTTTCACGCAGGACCTGTTCATTTCTCCTCATAGCTTTTACTACCACTGATTCTAAATCTTTATTTTCCCTTTCTGATTGTTTCTTTTGTTCCTCCATGATTTCCTTCATTGCCACTTCCTTCACTTTTCCTCCTTCGTCATTAACCCATTTATTGTGTTTCTCCTTAATCTCCTCCACATGTGTTTTTCATTTCCTTGGTTTGCCCTTTGTATTCTTCAAGTTGCAATCTTAAAGCTTCATTTTCGTCCTGGAGTTGCCCCATATGAGTTTGAATATCTTTTAGGCTAGCCCGACTCAAATCTTGTCCAGGCTCGATGTCCCCAGCCTGAGCACCACATATTGAACATATAGCCTCAATCTGTGAACTAACACTCACCTTCCACTCCTGCATATCCTCCTTCCACCTTTTAATGTCATTCAGCTCACGTATAATTTTCCCTAGAATGCCCTCGGTCTCACCGACTTCAAATCCATCAAAGTCAGCCATATTGTTTACAATCCACTCGCATTCACAATCACTTGAATTATTTTTATCACTCGAAATATCCTCACTTGCTTTTAATCTCAAATTATTTTAATACTGCATTTTAATACAGGACAACACAAAATATCCTTATACTGAAGTTTAGGTGAGTTTTATTTGACGATCGCTGTAAACAGCTTGCTAGATCAGCTGATTTTCGGGAGCGTGGGTGCGGAGGTGTTGTCTCGTCGGTGGTTCGTGGGAGTGTGTATTTTGGGTCGTGAGTTTGGGGCATCTATTTCGGATGTACCCTCGTGGTCCTGTTGTGGACAGGTGAACTTTTTCACAGTTAGCTAGCTTTGTGATGCAGGCGGCTTTCATTACACGTTTTTGCTTCCTTTTATCTTTCTGATGAGGTAGCGTATTTTTGCTGTCGTTCCCAGCGTATTTTTCTTCACTTAGTGAAGTTTTTTCTGGGTCCCGAGTCAGTTCTTCCCTTTGCCGGATGTGTTTGCTACAGTGGTGTGTTGGCGGTGGTTCCTGTTGTGATATAATTCAGTGCTTTTTGTTTATATTCCGACATGTTACTGTTATCCGTCTGCCTAGGCCTAGCCAGCCTCTCGTAGCTTTACCACATATACAAGTGTTATTGATTTATTTTCTAAATATGTACTACTGTGTCATGTGTATCCTGGTTTAGTTGTGTATTCGCTAATTCCACGGACTATTTATGTGTCCTGGGTTAGTTGTGTACAGTGGTGCACCAACTTTCGCTACATCTCGATTCGCGGATCGCACTTTCGCGGCAGTGTCTAAATATCCCGCCGATTTGAGTTTGGCGGTAAAAACTCGCATTTTCGCGCCCGAGCTTCTAAAATGAAGGCCTATTCAGCCACAAGCAAGAGGATTCGGTAGAGGAAAAATAAATGTTTGTGTCGAAACACGACCCAATACCAGTATATAGTCACCCAATGACTATAACTAATCAATACACATACTTACAAATACTCAATACAATTATTTGTTTACTTACAAATAGGCCTACTCATGTTGAACGTACCTAGCCTAGTCACCCAATGACCCAGAATTGCTAAACCAACTAAAACTGGAATTGGTACACTTACTTACAGATATTCAATACTTTAATGAGTCTATAATACTGATTAGCAAAGCATTATAATAGGTTACACTGCTTAGACATAAGGTTATAAGGTTAACCTGTGCCACCGCCATAGGCGCCATTTGCAAATGCACTGTTTTGGGTTCAAGCGGCGCCATGATGCCATCTAGTGGCCTTAACTGAAACTGATGTCTTGGTTCAAATTATAGGCGCATTTTGCTTGAGTTTTGGCTCGAGCCAAAATGCGCCTCATAGTATCATATACGGTTGGAGCATCAGTATCGTACCGTAACGCTAAGTTCACTAACTGAACTCTACCAAAACATTGCATAGGCCTATGGCGGTGGTTCAGAAGAAGTATAAGAACTGTAATTCATTATTATGCCTTGCTAATCAGCACTATAGACTCATTAAAATATTGAGTACCTGTAAGTAAGTGTACCAATTCCAGTTTTCGTTGGTGTATAGCAATTCTTTGTCATTGGTTGCCTAGGTTTGTTCAACTTGGGAGTGAGTTTTCGTACATGCCCGGTCCCTATTAAATTAATTCCCATTACCTCAATGCCCCAACTTTCGCTAATCGCACTTTCGCGCCACTTTCGGCGGTCCCTATTGGCCGCGAAAGTTGGTGCACCACTGTATTGGCTAATTCCACGGACTATGTTGGGCCCGGCGTTAGTTGTGTTTTAGCTACGCCTCAGTCCGGTGTTGCGTTCAGATGGTATCTGGACGGGGTGGGTTTTTTCCGGCGGGTTTTTCTCGGTTTCACCTTGATAACCCCGGCTGGTTGCCAAGTTTTGGCCACGCGTGGTTTAAAACAGGCTTGTTTCCCCGGCGAGTGGGTGTCTGTGGCTCCCCAGGTCTGCGTCTCTGGGGTGCCTGTTTCAGGCTCCTTCTGATTCCCGGCGGGTTGGCTGTAACCATCTAACAGTGTTCATACGGACACATGTTGTTTGTAGTTTTTTCGGTTTTGCAAAGCCAATATAAAACTATGCTGTAGTTGTATTTCCTCCCCGGCGATCTGTTTCAAAGAAGTGGGGATAGGAACAATTGGGGTTAACTTTTAAACTTTAAATCACCCGGTGGGTGCAACCTGGAAGGGTGGGATGACCGAATTTGCAAAATTCAGTTTAGTTGACCAGACAATTGAGGGATGCATTGTGTATCGCCTCCTTCAACATACGGCGCTTTAGGGCACAATTGGGGTTAACGTTTTTTAAACTATTATTCACACCCGGCGGGTGCTTCTTGCACGGATGAGAATAACGAATTTACAATTCAGTTAGTTAACCAGACATTTGAGGGATACGTTTTGTATCACCGCCTTCAACATACGGCGATCTAAAAAGATACTTCGGCAGAAGTTAGATCTCGTATATTTGTCAGGCTTCCCAGTTTTTTATCTACGAGATAATTCGGGGGCCGGCGTCTTTTTTAGGGGGTTTTTTCCAAAATTGAATCTTGAAACAAACACCACCGGAAAGACTTAATCACTTATAAACGCCATGATGGTCTTTATATATTATGTCAGAGGGTATTCATAAATCTTTTGGACAAATTAAGATATTCTGAAATCCTTTATTTATTTTACCCCACCGCGTAGCGAGCTGTGGTCGTTGAGTATTACGTCTCGTTACCCGGCGGGTTATTTAACACCTGTGTGCGAACATGAGTGGGTTAACCTTATGAGCATTAATTCCTGGAAATTTTATTTTTTCCAGAGCTGGGTCCGGCGGGTCTATGCAGAACCTGGAGTAAGTTTCCCTCCAGTCTCTGTCATGGCTACCTTTGCCCCGGTTTTTGCTTTATGCATTACGCCCTCCTGTTCAGGTATCCCTAATTTTGCGCACACCCTTTGTATAAAATGTGTTAAAATGTCTCGTTTGGTGGGGGTTACCTTTCCGGCGTTTTTTCTCGTTGCTCCGAGAAACACCGTTTTTGTTTACGGAGTTTTAGTCAGGATGGCTAAAATAGGTAAGTTACCCCGACGAGTTTGGTCGCTTGAGGGCTCATCAGAAACTGCGTTTTCTGTGGTCGAGCCTGGGATCAGGCTTCCTGTGTTATTCATTGCTTTATGCATTTACGCCCTCCTGTTATGTCTCGTTTGGTGTGGGTTACCTTTCCGGCGTTTTTTCTCGTTGCTCCGAGAACACCGTTTTTGTTTACCGAGTTTTAGTCAGGATGGCTAAAATAGGTAAGTTACCCCGACGAGTTTGGTCGCTTGAGGGCTCATCAGAAACTGCGTTTTCTGTGGTCAAGCCTGGGATCAGGCTTCCTGTGTTATTCCCGGCGAGGGGGGCTCCACACAGTTATTTTGTTTGTTCTTTCCCTCCCTGCGACCTTTTTACAAAGAGGTCTGGGCGAGGTATAATTGGTTTGACATTGCATATAAAACCCGGCGGTTGTACCTTCGGGTGGTTATATTAACGGATTTGCGATTCGCGATAATTTGCCAAACAATTGATTGATACAATAGGGTATCACGGCCTTCAAGACGGCGATCTATGAGGGCTTCTGGCAGAAGCCGGATTAGAGATTAAGATAGGCTTAGACTTTTTATGGGATAAAAAGATGCCTGAATCTTACTAGTGTTTCAAGTGTAAAGGGATACTTGAAAGACTTCATCTTTAATAAAGATATGGTCTCATCTTTATGAGGATTCAGAAGTTATGCTTAATTCTTTCGAACAGGTAAAGATATGCTGAAATCCTTAATAAACAATTGCAACCAATGTTGTTTGTTTGTTTAGTCTTTCCCTCCCGGTCGACCTTTTTACAAAAAAAGGTCTGGGGCAGGTACAATTGGTTTGACATTTCATATAAAACCCGGCGGTTATACCTTCGGGTGGTTATATTAACTGATTAGCAATTCGCGATCATTTGCCAAACAATTGATTGATACAATAGGGTATCACGGCCTTCAAGACGGCGATCTATGAGGGCTTCTGGGAGAAGCCGGATTAGAGATTAGGATAGGCTTAGACTTTTTATGGGATAAAAAGATGCCGGAATCTTACTAGTTGTTTCAAGTGTAAAGGGATACTTGAAAGACTTCATCTTTAATAAAGATATACTTCATCTTTATGAGGATTCAGAAGATATGCTTAAAATCTTCTGGACAGGTAATATATCCTGAAATCTTTAATATGAAACTAAAGGAAAACGAAAAAGTAGTGGTGGAAGTGCTACGGTTCGTTTGACCGGCGGTCTTGTGGCACATATTTTGTACCATTTTTTGGGTGTAACCCTATGAGCATTAATCCCCGGAAAATTCTCTTTCCAGGGCGGAGTACCGGTGTTGCACCAGGTTACCAGGTAGTTCCCGGGGGCGGGGTAGTTTTCCCCCAGTCTCTGTCATGACGGCACTTGAACCTCTCATTGCTGTATGGTCATTGCCGTTAAGATCAGGTATCCCTATATTATTTTTTATTTGTTAATGAAATAATTTAATCACTGAATAATAATAACCATATATATTTTCTATGATTATATTAGGATAATATTGTGTTTATTTATAGTAATTTATTTAAATACAATTAAATATAAATTAAATTAATTAGTATACTTTATGATTTTGCTCACCAGCTCTGCTTTCAATGTGTTAATGAGCTATGGGAGCTTGTAATTATCATAAACCTTTACAGGGCTCTCTTTCAGAGAGTATACCAAGCTCGCAAGCGAGGGACAGCCACAGCCAAGGTATGGCGATACTCACAGTCCTGGCATGACAGAACACATCCCTTTGTGACTCAACTAGTGCTGACGTCCCACCGGGATGCCGATGTACCATCTTCTATCCCAGTTTTTAACATGGCAACATGTGGAGGTCCCGGCTTCGGCGGGATCTTCCCATGATAAGCCAGACTTAACGGATGAAGAACAACGATCTCTGGTCTCAGAGATGGAGGTTGAAGAGTCCAGTCACCTTCTAGGCGACTCTCAGGGTACTGTCGAATCTCCACGGAGTTCGTCATCGGCTAGGTATGTACCGGCGGAAGAGATTGATGGACTACTATTGAATGCACTTAATAGGTTCTTTGGCCCTACGCCGGAAACTCCTTCTGATACGGGAGATCCCGCGATGTCGACGAATGTGCGACCTCTTGCTACATCCTTTGCTTTAGCTAAAAATACCTAACCATCCGCTTGTGTCAGACCCAATTTCCCAATGTGCCAGGCACAGCAGCTCTCACTACTTCCACTGTGCGAGTCATATCAGACATATCTCCCCCTCCTTTAGACAAGGCGCCAGTCAAAAAACAGGAGCTATGCCTCTTTTTACGGGCCTGATGAGTCAGGGGTAGCAATGTTACGGAAATGTTTTGGATGTTCATATTAAGGACATTCCAAGTTATTATAACCATGACTTATTCTTACCACCAAATCCCTCCAGAACGCCATTCTTAGTTCTCTCTTCCGGTTTTTGGTGCCGGCGTAGTCCCCTCTGCTTGGCTGCCATTAGCACGCCTTCCCCAGCTTACCTAGACCGCGAGTTTAGGTTGAGAGGAAAAGCGTTTAAACTTTTTTCGCAATATATGGTTCCCAGCAAGTAACAAAGTCTCTGTTACGCTCTTCTCAGGCACTAGAAGCCGCGGAAGTCAGGAAAGCCATTGAACTTTCCCGGCGCTTGCTTCTCCAGACTTCCATCCAAGTCTTTAGGAGATATTCGGACGGCCTTATTAGAGGCAGTTCGAGCAAGGCAGGATCTGAGGATGTTCTTAGTGAAGAAACTTCTTGACCGTATTGCAAGCCAAGTAGTTCTGTCTCCAGTTCTAATTCCTTCTTTGATTTCACCAGCAGTTTGGAAGACTGTTTTCAATTTGGCAAAAGCATTCAAACAAGGTCCCCGCAAGCCCTGATGCCCTTGTTAGAACAAGGGATCAGGGTCTGGTGGTATCTGGGCGACTAACTGGTGGTGGCAGAAACAGAAAAGTTACGCATCAGTCATGTCTACGTTACGTTAAACCATCTCATATCTCTAGGATTCAAGGTCAACTTAGTAAAAGTCAAACCCTTGTTCCCCCACGAGTATTTCAGGGGATAGGGCTGGTCGAGGACACAGCTTCTCTCACTCTGAGTCAGAGTGTGGACACTCGAAACAGATTTCGCAAAAACGGTTTATGTTTCTCCACAGTCTGAATACGACACAGAAACTTTGGGAATCTCTAGTCGGCTCTCTCAACGGGGTTCAGCTAACTGTGAAGTTGGGCCGGTTGAAAGTCTAACGTTTAATCTTGGAGGGCAACAAATGTTTCCCGCTATTACCGGCGGGGATAGTATGGCCTATCCCAACATTATTACACAACTTACTAGCGGTTTGGGCGACGAGAGAAATGTTGCAGCGCAGTCATGTCATGAACCTCTCCTCCGCCGTCGGTATGGGTGGACATGGATGCATCAGGCACGATAGGTTGGGGCTTTTTAGTCAAACCTCGGGCATCAGGGTCAAAGGTTTTGGTCCATTTAGAAATCTTCCACATCAATGTCAAAGACTTACTAGGCCCCTTATCTGTCCTTCAGGCTCACGGCTCTGCTTTAGGGGGCTAGTCGGTGGCCTTCAGAATGGACAATCTGAATGTGGTTCACTGTATTCAGAAACAAGGATCAATAAGATCTCGGAAGTGGCTAAACGTGTCAGAAAAGATTTTTATACTAGCCAACAGGCTGAACATTCATCTTCACGCATCTATCTCCCAGGCGTAGCAAACGTCTGGGCAGACGCTCTGTCTCAGAGACAAAGCACTTCACTAGAATGGGCGCTCTTGCGTGTGCGGAGCATTACCATCCACAAGTGGATTTGTTTGCGTCTGAGAAGACTTGCAAACTCCCACTGTACCTCACCCGCCGGACGATAACGCCGGCGGGCGGACCTGACGCTCTGATGACGGACGAGAACAGGTTGAGTTCCATTTATCTATTTTCCGCCGCCAGACGCGTCTCTAATGTGCCACGTAGTCAACAAACTACAGGATTAGCGAGGCGTAGTCTCGATAATCGCGCCCCTGTGGCCGGTGCAGTGTGGTACCAGCATTTGTACACGTGGTGCCCGCACCCAGTGTCACTCCCCGGTCGGGTTGTTCCACTTAGAACACAATTGGGCAACCTAGAAACCTCGCGGACTTGTTCATTATGGACATTCAGGAGGCCAAGTGGCTTAGCACCATATGGTAGCGACGTGACCAAGATATTCGACGAATCAATATACCCAGTCTACAAAGCGACAGTTTCAATCGCATTGGCAAGCTTTTATGTCTTGGATTCTTAGAACAAACCAAACTGTGCCCTCGGTGGCGTTGGTTGTTAATTATTTAATGTATCTGTTCATGCAGAAACATTTATCTGAAATTGATTTATGAGGGCAGGTTTTAAACTCCGCCCACCTCCCCGTCAGCTCAGGGCTACATGGTCTCTGGACAAAGCATCGTAGTTATTCTCGTTCCCGTATGTACCAAAGACTGCAGATTTTTAACAAAAGGGCAGTATTCCTTATGGCTTTGGCTACCGGGAACAGAGTATCTGAGCTGGCGGCGATGAGGAACACACCTATTTGCCTCAGGTTTGATAGGCTTCATGAGGGTATTCACATTGCACCTTCCCCAGGATTCTTAGCCAAGAATGGAGCACAGTGAACACGTGTTTTCAGAGTTCACGGTTGCCGGCGTTAAAAAGGGGAAAGGTGCACCATCTTTTGTTGCCCAGTGCAAGCTCTAACCAAATATTTAAGAGTGGCACCTCTAAATCACCACGGTGCTTTATGGGTCGGCAAGTCCGGGTGAACGCTTGATGGAGCGTACACTGGCTTCTCTCTTGGTCAAGGACTTTAAAGAGAAGAATCCCGGCGTTTTACGCAAGGGGACAGCCTCTTTACGTTTCCTTAATAATCTTTCGGTGGAAGTTATTAAGTCCACACAGTTGTGGGCCTCTAATCAGGAGTTTTTTGACTCGATACCTTTCAGTAGCTCTGGACAAACCTTGCCTTGCCATGTATAGCTTTACGGCAGAGGGTCTAGGTGGCCCTTTTAGTCACGTTTTGTTTAATTTCAAGAAAAAGGGGGGGGAGGGTGCAGTCAGTGTGACATAGGACACCCTAGACCCCTCCGGAGTATGTGTTCGGAACATACGAGCTGGGATACTGTTTGTAGGCATTGTTTTATAAAATTTCTCTGTAGTATTTATTGCAGGAAATTGTGCTAAAGTCCAATAGTAGTGTTACAACAATTCTTGTTGTAAGTAGCTTTGGCTGTGAAGCAATAGATTTTTGAGAAATCTCGGTAGTTGCAACTACGACTTTTACTTTTGAAGTAATTACTTCTCCATAAGTACACGAGTTCAGTACTTCTATGAATGTACAAGAATTCATTTATGTTTGGTTATATTTTTAGGAATATATCCACTAGTTAATGGGGTTTATATGTGCACATGTAAACTTATAAGTTTTTAGTTTTCACCACTTACTTTAAGTGGGGTGCGTTCTTAACTAGCAGATCTGTGTACAGAGTCTCAGAGTTAACCCTTTTTCAAGCAGGCTTCTTTGAAGCACGCTCCTGCTTGTACCCCTTTTTGAAGATTTAGGCTGTATAAAGTTTATGCACCCGAATATCTCTTTTTTACAAGAGTAAGAATACTATGTGGTTGTTTGATTATCTGCTTTTCTAGAGTTATGATATGATTACGAATGTCCCCCTCCAGTCTTAGAAATCAGGCATGTTCGTCAATGATGGAGGGGCCACTAAAAAATTATAGGTTTGACTCCTGTAAGGAGATAAAGAAAACCTAATATTTAGTAGTGGCCCCGTAATCATTGACGACTGGGGCCCTCCCGACCACATCCCCTTCCCATTCGTTGATGTATTCAGGATTTTGGTTTACTTGATATGTCAGTGAAGGAAGAATGACGCCTGCAGTAGCGTCTGGTCAAAAGATCCACACAAGTACATCCACGATATGATGGAAAGCTTATTGAATAGTTATTCTTATTTCTTTTTGTTTTTATTTTTTACGACTTTTTTAGGTAGTGAGAACCCAATTCATTATGACTGAAGCCATGAGTGAGGTCGCGTGCGCTCATGATGAAGGCTCCTCAGTTTTTTAAATGCTCTGCGCGGTAGATTCAAACTACGGCGGATGAGTGTTTGAAGAGGGTGCCTTATGGCATGTTCGTCAATGATACGGGGCCACTACTAAATATTAGGTTTTTCTTATCTCCTTACAGGAGTCAAACCTATAATGTTGCCTTTGGACTTGAAGACGGCCTATGACATAGTGGATAGGAGAAGTTTTGGAAAGTACTTAGAATATACGGAGTAGAGGGCAAGTTGCTGAAAGCAGTGAAGTAGCAGGTATGAGGGTGCAAAGGTCGCAGTACGTGAGTGGAGCAGAGCGAGTTCTTTGACCTGAATGTTGGTTTGAAACAGGGGTGTGATGTCCCCGTGGTTGTTTACTGTATATATGGATGGAGTCATAAAAGAAATATTATCAAGAGCAGTGGATGTTGGTGTATCGCTGAAAAGGGAGGGAATTGAGTGGAAGCTACCTATACTGCTGTTTGCGGATGATACAGTTCTGATGAGTGATAATGAATGGGAGTTGCAGGGTCTGGTAAAGGAGTTTGGAACAGTGTGCGAAAAACGGAATTTGAAGGTAAATGCGGGGAAGAGCAAGGTTATGGTCTTCGAAAGGGTGAAGTCACAGAGTGTGAGGTGAAGCTGAACGGTCAGGCTATGGAGATCGTCAACTCTTTTAAGTATCTGGGCAGTGTGTTGAGTAAAGATGGGACTATGGATGAAGAAGTGCGGGAGAGGGTACAACAGGGGAAGAGGGTTGTAGGAATGCTAAAAGCAGTAACAAGAAATAGGGTGGTCAGTATGGAAGTGAGAAGTCCTTGCATGACAGTGTGGTAATCCCGACACTGACTTACGGAAGCGAAGCATGGACGTTGGTTGAGAGACTCAGACCAAGAGTGAGAGCAGTGGAAATGAATTACTTAAGGAGTGCGTGTGGAGTTACATGGAGGGATAGACAGACTAATGAGGAAGTAAGAAGGAGGTGTGGTGTGGAGGTAGATGTGCTGGAAAGTGTGAAAAGGAACAACTTGAGATGGTTCGGCCATATGGAACGTATGGAAAGCGAGAGAATGACTAAGAGGGTGTATGAGCCGGAGGTGGAGGGACAGAGAGGGAGAGATAGACCGAATGAGAGGTGGAAGGATGGAGTGAGGAAGTACATGAACGAAGGCGGTGCTGGTTGGGGGGAGGGGCGTCGACTGACTGGGGACAGAAGTGCATGGGGGCGGTTCGTTCTTGTCTACCCCTTCGGGGATCACGGCGTCAGGCAATAGATAGATAGATGTTAAAAATATCTTATATATTTTTGTTTAGCTTTACTTGGCATTCCTCTTCCTCTATGTATCTAGCAATTTAACCCCCTCAAACTCCTTATGACGTGATGGTGTGGTAATTACCCCGGGCCAAAAACCTCTAAAAGACGATCGAGTGATAACTCAAGCGAGCTTGAAATACGCAGGCGTTTCGTTCATGGTCACCCCTTCGGGGATCAAGGTGTCCGGGAATATATACCGGTAGGCTATAGATAAATTCATTTTTGGGCTATTTCTTCCATTTTATTTTTCCTGTTAAAGTGCTTGATTGATTTTTGTGCTAATGTAGTTAGTATTTGGTGTAATTTTACATATTTCAGCTAAATCTGGAGAGCACATGCAATTTATTTGTGCATATTCAGTAAGTATTGCTGGGGAAAGGGTTAACGTATTCATCTTTTGGGGTATTTATTCTATGTTTTTATCCTGTTTCTGTGATTGATTGAGTTTTGTGCTAATGTAGTTGGTATTTGGTATAATTTTACATATTTTAGATAAATCAGAAGAGCACATGCAATTTATTTGTGCATATTCAGTAAGTATTGCTGGGGAAAGGGTTAACATACAGTATTCATCATAGGAAGGGAAGAGGATGTGTAGCTCAGATCTTTGCCCTGAAATATGTTGTGGAGAAATATCTTGAGAAGGGACAAAAGTTGTATGCTGCCTTCATGGACTTGGAGAAGGCCTACGACAGAATTGATAGAGAAGGTATGTGGAAAGTACTGTACTGAGAATATATGGAGTAGATGGCAAGTTGCTGAAAGCAGTGAAGAGTATGTATGAGAGTGCAAAGGTATCAGTACGTGTGAAGAATGAACAGAGGGAGTTCTTTGATCTGAATGTTTGGTAAAGCAAGGGTGTGTGATGTCCAGATGGTTGTTCTATATATACAGTATATGGATGGAGTCATAAAAGAAATACAAGGAAGAGCAGTGGATGTTTGTGTACTGCTGTTTGCTGATGATATGAATGAAAGTTGCAGGGTCTGGTAAATATTTTTGGAACAGTGTGCGAAAAATGGAATCTGAAGGTAAGTGCGGGGAAGAGCAAGGTTATTGTCTTCGAATGGGGTGAAGCCACAGAGTGTGAGGTGAAGTTGAACGGTCAGGCTATGGAGACTGTCAGCTCATTTAAGTATCTTGGCAGTGTACAGAGTAAAGATGGGAGTATGGATGAAGAAGTGTGGGAGAGGGTGCAACAGGGGAAGAGGGTTGTAGGAATGCTGAAAGCAGTAACATGAAATAGGGTGGTCAGCATGGAACTGAAGAAGTCATTGCATGACAGTGTGGTAATCCCTACACTGACTTACGGAAGCGAAGCATGGACGTTGTTGGAGAGATTCAAACCAAGAGTGAAAGGGATGGAAATGAGTTACTTGAGAAGTGTGTGCAGAGTTACATGGAGGGATAGACAGACGAAGGAGGAAGTACGAGAGAGGTGTGGTGTGAATGTACTGGAAAGTGCGAAAAAGAACACCTTGAGATGGTTCGGCCATGTGGAACGTATGGGAAGCGAGAGAATGACTAAGAGCGTGTACGAGTGAGGTGGAAGGACAGAGGGAGAAATAAACCGAGAGAGAGGTGGAAGGATGGAGTTAAGAAGTATATGCGTGAAAGCGGTGCTGGATGGGAGGAGGCACGTCGACTGACTGGGGACAGAGGTGCATAGGGGTGTTTCGTTCGTGGCCAATCCTTCAGGGATCAAGGCGTCCATCAATAGATAGATAGATAAATTCATCTTTAGGGCTATTTCTTACATTTTCTTTATCCTGTTGGTGTACTTTATTAAATTTTTTGGTAATGTAGTTGGTAATTGGTGTAATTTTACATATTTCAGATAAAGGATGTCAACAGAATAATAAATGATGAGCTGAAGAGACGTTTAGGTATAAAGAGTATTAGCGAGGAGATGCGTACAAGTAAACTGGGATGGTATGGATATGTGGAGAGAATGGATGAACAAAATTGGGTGAAAAGATGCAGGTCTGCGATTGTGGAGGGAGCTGCACCAAGGGGTGGACCGAGTAAGACCTGGGATCGGACTATACGTGCCGATCTCAAATCCAAAAACTTGACAAGTAAAGCATCCCTTAACAGGGTTGCCTGGAACGCCGCCATTAGGAAAAGAGACTGAAACTGCACATCTGTGTGGAGCACTCAGTCTTAAAATGTTATGTACGAATGTTTGTATAAATCTGAAGAGCACATGCAATTTATTTAGGCATTTTCAGTCAGTATTGCTGGGTAAAGAGTTAACATATTAATCTTTTGGAGTATTTCTTCCATTTATTTATCCTGTTAGTGAGTTTTATTGATTTCAGTGCTACTGTAGTGGTATTTGGTGTAATTTTACATATTTTAGATAAATCTGAAGAGGACATGCAATATATTTGGGCATTTTCAGTCAGTATTGATGGGGAAACGGTTAGTATGCTGTAGTCATCTTAGGAAGGGAAGAGGATGTGTAGCTCAGATTTTTGCCCGGAAATGTGTTGTGGAGAAATATCTGAAGAAGCGACAAAAGTTGTATGCTGCATTTATGGAGTTGGAGAAGGCCTATGACAGAATTGATAGAGAAGGTATGTGGAAAGTACCGGTACCGGTACTGAGAATATACAGAGTAGATGGCAAGTTGCTGAAAGCAATGAAGAGCATGTATGAGGGTGCAAAGGTGTCAGTATGTGTGGATAATTAACAGAGCGAGTTCTTTAATCTGAATGTTGGGTTAAAGCAAGGGTGTATGTGATGTCCCGATGGTTGTTCAATATATACCAGTACAGTATATGGATGGAGTCATGAAAGAAATACATGGAAGAGCAGCGGATGTTGGTGTACCGCTGATAAGGGAAGGAAACGAGTGGAAGTTGCCTCAACAGTACAGTACCGGTACTACTGTTGCTGACAACACAGTTCTGATGAGCGATAGTGAATGGGAGTTGCAGGGTCAGGTAAATATGTTTGGAACAGTGTGTGAAAAATGGAATCTGGAGGTAAATGCTAGGAAGAGCAATATTATGGTCATTGAAAGGGGTGCAACCATAGAGTGTGAAGTGAGGTTGAACGGCTATGAAGAATGTCAGCTCATTTAAGTATCTTGGCAGTGTGTTGAGTAAAGATGTGAGTAGGCCTATGGATGAAGAAGTGTGGGAGAAAGTGTAACAGGGGAAGAGCGTTGTAGGAACTCTGAAAGCAGTAAGAAGAAATAGGGTGATCAGCATGGAAGTAAAGAAGTCCTTGCATGACAGTGTGGTAATCCCGACATTGACTTATGGGAGGGAAGCATGGACGTTTCTGACTGGGATTGATCATTGATAATCATCGGTTATGCTAGTTGGAAAATTAGTGGGGTAGAATGTAGAGTTCGGGTGTACCGCCAGCCTTGTTTACACTACGCGGAGCGGCGGCGGACGCTGGCCATCATGTTCCCATCTATTTGACTGCTTTTGGATACAATAATAGGTTGAGGGGGGTCACCCCCCCATGACATATTGTCATCATCATATATATTGCCAGCAGGAGGCAAATAACTGAAAAAAACGCCTTCAAAATAGACGCGAACTAAAGGCTGGTTCACACATAGCCGAGTCGGTGTGCGAGTCCAACACGAGTGATGATTTTTTTAAATTCAGCAATGACTCGTCGATACTCCTCAACACTCGTATAGACTCGTGCTACGCTCGTGTTGTGACGCATGTCCACGTGTGAGCATGCTGTACAGAACGCCTAGTCATGCCCCACTCTCGCTAGGATCGTCAGGGCAGGAACTTTGGCTGTAGTCTATGTAGAGTTTCCTAACTTAGTTCATGTGAGCCGTTGTACTATAAGTATTATGAATATGTATTTTGTTTTCATCTGAGTCAACGAGTTCTATTTGATATCATTAGTTATAAATATTGTGTGTAAAACTTATTTGTAATGATGGGAAGAGAAACAGCCACAGTTAGGTGTCAGTGGGTACGCCAGGCAGGAGGTAGGCCTAACTCACTAGCACTCCTCCCTCCCTCAGTGCTAGGGGAGCCTTTGTGTATCCCAGAGGAGAGAGAGAAATTACGTAATGGTTGTCAGTGGGCGGTCCTTAGTAGTTCACGTTGGGCTCACTAGAGGGCCGGGTATAAAAGGGAAGTCTAGCCATTTTTTCATCAGAACTCATTAGGCAGAGCGACTTCTCATTTCCCTTGCTAACTATTTATATTCTTCTGACTGATGGGAACTTTCTCTACTACCTTACATTCTTATTTCCTCTTTTCCCTTCCCTGTTTAACTTCCATGGTCCCGTTGGTGCAGAGCTAGTCAGCCAACGTATTATCGCTTGAGTTCTCACGAGATACTTGCCTATTAGATAGCCTATTTTGGAAGGGTTGACTTAGAATAGGATTGATTTATGTTTGTTGCACTTGTATATGCATTTCCCTGTGTGTTATTATTATTATTCCTGTTTCTGCTAGTCTAGGTAATGCTAGATTGGGGTAAGGCTTTTCTGTGTTACGAGTTGTTGTTTGATGCAGTGGTTAAGCGATAAACCTGCATACTCGTTTCGGTTCAGTGAAGCCTAGGTTGTCTTCGCTGACTTCGCTGACTGTGTTGAGTTTATAATTTACAGTGCGTGAGGGCAAGAGCCTAACCACCCTGTATTTTATTAACAGTTTGTTTTTACTTTGTCAAGGAGCCGGGAGAAAACCAGATACAAGGGATCTGGATTTCTCAAAGTGCACTTGTTAGTTTTAACGTAATACTTTAAACAGTCGTGAGGACTTCGCTAGGCTACGAGCCGTTTTTGCTCAGTCACTGCTACCTTTTGCCCACAGTACCCCAGCTAGACTTTACTCGATTAGTAGATACAGAATAGTATTGAAGCTTTCCTTATGTATGATATTGTTTATGCACTATTGATTTCATGTGTTGCAAGCTTGGCTACTTTAGTGATTAGTGGCCCAGGAGCACAATCCGAGTAGGCTATTGCCGTTGCATTTGCGGAGAACTTCCTTTTAATGTTAGCCATTTACTATTGCATATTCTTTTAATTATTCTTATGCCAATTTAAGCCTTTAATAGTATTTAATTGCCAGTGTTTTTGCTTATTGAATTACTGTTCAAAATCCGATACGTACTTCTTACGAGCATCCGAGAAGCATCTAACTTTTTTCAGAAGATTCCTTGCTCGATGCTTAAGGACTATTAATTAACGTAACGTAATAGTGCCGATCCGAAGTAGAGGGTGGTGGACTTCTTAAGTTCATAGTCAAGGGTGGATTACTTCGGCTTTGGCCAACACTATTCTTTTGTGTTGTTGTTTCTTACTTCATTGTTTGATTGTTGACCAGACTAGATAATTCCTGTCTCTTTATTAGCCTGTTGTTGAACACTAGTACCGAGTTCTTGTATACCCCGTTATAGCAGATTGAACTCTGGAGGGTATTGGTGTTTTTTGTTCGGCTGGCAGTACTCAGGGGTTGGGATCGTGTGTTTCCGTTGTGGCAGCGAGCCGTATTCGAGTCCTGATTGAGAGCCCTTGTGTACCCGAGTGCCAGTTCGTAACAGTGTATACTCGACACACTCGTGGGTACTCGCCACGGGGTCCAAAAATGTCATGCATTCATGAAATTTTTGGGTCCCATGGCGAGTACCCATGAGTGTGGCCTAAATACGTGTAGACTCGTGTACATACGTGTTAACTCGTGTTTGACTCTGAATAACTCTTCATTATTCGTGTTAACTCGTGTTGACTCGTGTAAACCCGTGTAACACTCTTTGGTGATTCGTCGCTTTTCGTCATCATTTCGACGTTGACGAAGCAACACGTGTCTACACGCAACAACACGTATGTAACACACATGCAACACGTATCAACAAGAGTAGAAAGCACGAATGTGAGTGCCAAATTTGGTGCCCCCATGATGCCAGAGTTTACACGATTCAAACACATGTGAAAACACGAGTAAACAAGAGTAAACACGATCCACTGAGAAAAAACACGAGTGTAACACGAAAAAGCAAGTGTCATTTGAAATACCGTTATTTCAAAAATGTAGGAAGAATCAACGAGAGTTTACACGGATGTAACACGAGTCAACTCGTGTGCAACAGAGATCCAACGAGAGTCAATGCGTTGTCCTTCGTGTTGATCCGTATAAAAATTGTGTTGATCCGTGTAACAATCGCGTTGACTCGTCCATACTCTTTGTTTACGTGCCTTTGAATGTGGCCATTATTTTTCAAATTTTTGACACACATGTTGGGTTCGTGTTACACTCGTTTTGACTCTCAGTTACTCGTACAGACTCTTGCATGAACACGTGTTGACTCGTATTGAATCGAGTTAACTCGTGTTACACTCTCCTTGACTCTGGAACAATTGCTACTCGCGGCCGACTCAGCCTCCAGCGACGGCGATAATCGACAAGTGTGACTCGTGTTGGACTCGCGCACCGACTCGGCTATGTGTGAACCAGCCTTTAACCACGATGATCGACATATGTAAACATGATGGCGGCGGTGTCGGCGTCGGACACTTGCGATAATGTTCCCGTCTATTTTGAATGCCATTGGATACAATAATATGTTGAGGGGGGGCTTTGCCCCCATGACGTGTTGTCATCATCATATATATTGTCAGTAGGGGGCAAACAACCAACAAAATTGCCGCAAAGCCCTCCCATCAACATATTATTGTATCCAATGGCAGTCAAAATAGACGGGAACATGATGGCAAGCTTCCGTCGCCGCTCTGCGCAGTGTAAACAATGGTGGCGGTACGCCCGAACTCTACATTCTACCCGGCTAGGCCTATATTATAGGCTACAATAAATAAGTAGGCTAGGCTATTTTTTCTATAGGCTATGCCTAGTCTAATATTACAATTTAAGGTAGCATTCAAGTTGACTACAGCAGGATTTACCCTTGACCAGGTATAGGCTATCCTAGTGTTTAATAGGCCTATACCCCTTTGAAAGGACATTAGCCTAGCCTAACCTAACAACCTTACCTAACCTATTATAGTAGGCTATTATGGGTGGGGGCTGCTGCCCCCACACCCCGATTTTTGGTGTATTTGTCTATTTTGTCTGTGAAGAGGGATTTGTTTTCAATTTGTCGATAACGAAAATCCTCCATGCGGACTATAGCTGATGGAGAAAAATATGGCGAATCAATTGTTGCCTATTATCTCTAATAAATTGTTTCTCATAATGCTGCAGTAGTGTCGTTTAAAATATCAACCATTTAATTGTGTGCCTTTAAAAATGACCTAAATTAGGCTATAGGCTACTGGAAGATTAGCAGAATCTTTAAGAAAGACTAGGTTAGGGTTATTGTCGTGCCAAAGCTAGATTATAGCCTAAATATAAAAGGAAGTGAATAAAATGAAATATGCCGAAAAAAATCGCCGTCAAAATAGACGCAAAGTTAACAGCGACGATCGCCCTATGTAAACATGACAACCGTACACCCGGTAACTACATCCATCCCATTAAAAGTTACTGTGGGACACCAAATATGTTGAGGGGGTCTCTGCGGCTCTGCCCCCCCACGTCGGCCCGTCACGTATTATGATGTACGGTAAGTCATCATCATCTGTGCTAATTCATAGGATCCCCAATTAAGGACAAAGTCAATCAACAGACGAAATAAGCTCCCAAATTACAATAACATAGTGGCCCGCCGTTTATGGGTGACATTTTACACGTCATTTTAAATGTTACTTTCCTGCCCTGGTCTAGGCCTAATACATTTTTCCAAAGAATCAAACTTAAATTAAAAGGAAGTAGCCTAGCCTACAGTTTATAGGAAGGCTATTCCAACATGCATTCCAGAAATTAGGCTAGCCTAGGCCTAGGCTATATAAAAATTTGTTGGTGGTCTGCTAAAAAAGAATCACTAGGCCTATTAGGCTATGGGTAGGCTAGTATGGGGTGCATTTTGCAAATTTTCTGAACTCTTAGGCCTAGGCTAGGCTAAATTAAAACTCACAAAATATGAGTAAAACCAGCACTAGAATTTTGTCTTGTCTTGTCTTGGGGCAACCTCAGGCGAATACTCGCCCACTCCGGCCCTACCGTAGTCACGGAGATCCTATGTCACAATTAAATTAGTTTATAGTTAAGGTTAAAATTCACCACCGTGTCACTTTCATTCTAGGTCATTCGTAGAACCGTAACACTGTAAAGGCAACAACCCAATAGCAGGTCATCAGGTGGTGAACCAGAGACCTACAAACCACGGTACTAGGGCCAGAGCAATGTCTTGAAGCAAGGTGCCCTTATCAACCAACCCCAGACAATCCAGTAGGAGCTGTCGGAAGGAATCCATCTTTGAAGCCAGAAAGGGACGCCCATCCACATGCTCAGTGACGGGACGAGGCGAGGCTTTGGAGGCATATGTAGGACGACCAGATGTAGGATGTGGAGGGGAAGAGGTACCGTACGACGATACATGGGATACGGAGACTGCGGAGGGAAGAGCTCGTCAAAGTCATACTGTTCCTCAGGACCTCAACAATAACCGGGGGACGGCCGGTGCGGGCAATGGTCGATCGCCGTAGTTAATATAAGTTCGCGTCTATTTTGACGGCGTTTTTTGTTGTAGTTAGGCTAGGCCTAGGCTATTTGCCCCCTGCTGGCAATATATATGATGATGACAATATGTCATGGGGGCGATTGACCCCCTCAACATATTATTGTATCCAACGATCTCTAACCTCTGTATCTCAAAAAGGGATAGAGCAAATTGGCTGTAAATTTCCACATCTAGGCTATTCCTCGACAGATTTGCTCCCTCCAATTAATATTTATTAGCATAAATTCAGCCTAGTTTAGCCTATAAAACAAAAACTAACATTTGTTTAGCCTAGGCCTACATATAAAAAGAAAAAACCCACTCGTACTGCAATTATAAGCATAAATATGAGTATCTAAGTTACAAAGCAAATGTTTTTGTATAGCCTAAAATAAACCATAAAATTGTCATCTTTCAACTGTTGAGGTCATAAATATATATTTTTTTAATACATTAGGAAAAAATGCGTTAAGAGTTGTGTTAGCGGGTCTATCGTCCCCTTTATTTACGTAGTCGCACGCTCGCAGTTACATTCGCGTCTAATTTGACTGTGGTTATTTGCCCCTGCTGGTGATATATATGATGATGATAATAAGTCATAGGGGGAAAAAGCCCCTTCAACCCATTATTGTATCTCACGGCCAGGCGTTGGGTAAACTGTTTTGTTACCAGCCGGCGGCTTGAGGGTGGCTTTACCAATTTTACCCCAGCAGTTAAATTAGAAGCGAATTTAGGCCTAACTGCGAGTGTGCGACTAGGCTATATAAACAAAGCTTTTGGTATGCCCACAACTACAACTCTTACCAAAACTGCAATTAGCCTATTTTTGTTTTGTTTTTTTCAGTCTAGGCTAAATTGTGGAGGCTAGGCTAAATTATTTAGCTGCAATTAGCCTAGCCTATTTTTGTTTGTTCTTTCAGTCTAGGCTAAATTGTGGTAGGCTAGGCTAAATTCTTTAACATGTGTACTATTGTGTAGGCCTGTGCTTTCCAATAGAAGTAAAAATATGTAGCATAGCCTAATGCAATTTTACTAAAACCCAAGCCTACCTGAATATAGCCCTATGCAGAGCTCAAAAGCAAAACAAAAAATAATAATTTTGAGCAGTGAAATCAAATTAAGCTAGGCCTAGGCCTGGTTTCTCATAGGCCTAATAACCTAATGAAGTATACTATAGCCAAACCTAATTTAAGTTATTTCACAAAATACTAATAGGCCTACCATGCCCTCCTCATGCATTATTTTCCATTGTAAAATAAGTTTGTGCTTAACTGCAGAAATGAAAGGTAGCCTATAAATAGGCTAGCCTATGTTGGCTGTGCAATTGTCTCGATTTGACTATTTTTACCTAATTAGGCCTAAAGCAGCCTGAGTCTATTCCCAAACCCCAAACAGTATCCCATGTTAAGCCCTAGGCTAGGCCTAGGCCTAATCCCACTCTCAATCAAAATTCGAACTGATAAATTCGTACCTACCGGTAGCGCTGCCTAGGCTAGGCCTATATTTTTCGTGAATAGATATAGAAAATGGTTTAAAGGAAAGAGCATCCTATATTATGTTCAAATAATATGTAATAGCACTGTGTATGGTTGTATTAAATTTAAATAGTGATAGATGTGTATATTAATGGGATAAATACTCCGAAGTTCGCATACATTCAGAAAAATATATTGCAACACTGTTGCCAGATACTAATCAATCCCATTATCATTATATCATAATGGATTTTAATCATTTGCATAATTTCAAATACCTAGGACATTAATATAATATTTTCCTATCTTTTTTGTAGTGATATTTGTCTGATTTAGTGGTATATTGGTGTCTGTCTAGGGTTATAATGCATTGTGAAAGTTACCTCTGAATCTCTGACTTGGTAACAGTTCGGTATGGGTAACCCTGCTTTCTTTGAGTACTACACGGCAAGAGAAGCTTTCGGTTCTGTCATTCCTGTTCAAGGTAAACAGCAACTGCTAAATTCGACATCATGTTCAAATAATATGTAATAGCATTGTCTATGGTTGTATTAGACAACAATCGTTATAGGTTTCTATTGTATGTGGATAAATAGTATTAAGCTGAATGAACTAAATACCGAAAGTTCACTAGAGTGGTTGTGGATACATTTGCTTGATATGAGGGAGGTGGGAGGCAGGAAGGAAGGGCTAGGCAGTGTTGCCAGTTGTGTTGCCAGTTATATCGCTAGATATTACCGCTAGATGTAGAGCTATTTACTTCAATTTAGAAGCCATTTTTTCATATCTAGAGAGATTTACTAGGGATAATTTTAAAATTTCAGACATTCTAGTCATAGGCCTATTACATTGTAAAATTTGCATAACAAACAAACCAAAACTCTAGAAATTGCAGCATTATTCTAACATTGTTTGACTATGTAGCAACATGCTAGCGACTTTTGAGAAAGGATCTAGCGGTATTTTGTGGAGACATACTGGGAGGGTGGGAGGGAGGTGGTGGTTGCAGTGTTGCCAGTTGTAAAGCTACATATTACCGCTAAATGTAGAGGTATTTACTTCAATCTAGCAGCCATTTCTTTTATATCTAGAGACATTTACTAGGGATCATTTGAAAATTTCAGACATTCTAGTCATACTACATTGTAAAATTTGCAAAACAAACAAACAAAAACTCTTTAGAAATTGCAGCATTATCCTAACATTGTTTGGCGATGTAGCAACATGCTAGCGACTTTTGAGAAAGGATCTAGCGGTATTTCGTGGCAACACTTTAGGAGGGTTAAAATACGAGTCACACGGGCAATTGCCAAAACTTTAAAGGTCCATATCATTGTTATTAAACTAAGCATTTGGCAAAGGGAAGAATTGTTAAAAACCTTAGCCAATACTCTGTCATTCACCAAAAATAAATTTGAATTTATCATTATTATTTGGTAGGGTAGGTATGTATAGGTAGGTTGGCTAAATAATTGCTGGAATTCGTAGGGACTCTAACTGTTTTGAGAGAGTTAAATACAAAACAAATTATAGATCTGAATAATAAAGAGATTATGTTATTAAGCAAAACTGGGGGATGCGTGGAAGCCTATAGACTGTAGACGGTAAACTTTGTGTGGGTAGCGAATTCGGTTAGAAAGTAATTAAAGAATAAACAGTTTTCAATGCTGCGGCCAAACTATTCCACCCATTTATATTTTTTTGGTATCAAAACGTTCGGAATCGCGAGCCTCACCCAACTACGCAAGCAAGGCTTTGATCATCGGCGTAGTTTTCAAGATGTGGAATTTTAAGTGGAATTCGAGGTTTTTTCAAGATTGCCGGTAAAAAACCCACGTGCAAAAGCAAAACCTTCTCTATAAAATTTGCGGAGCATTAGTAGGGGAGTGCGTATGCCAAAGCCCAGTCGTTTCCTGTGAGTGGGAGAGACGGTATTTAGGCGTCAAGTTTTTCGGGAAATCGGCTGCCACGGACCTGTTTGGCCGCCATGCCGGATGTTTAGCATATCAAAAGTTGCCCAATACAAAAACGCACCTCTTGTGAAAGTTTGATCCCGATCCAAAAAGCGGTTCTGGAGTTATTGCGTCGAAACCGGCGCGTAAGAAGAATTTGGATGAAATTTCAGGTTTAATTATTACAATAGGGGTTCCCCATAGGGGACGAACCCCTAATAATACACAAATACAATAAATGGTAATAGTAATAATAATATTAATAATACAAAAATATAGTTGGCATATATCCAGCTGGCAACTAATTGTGCTGAAAGTACATAATTTCCTAACCCAACTTAAGTGGTCAACAGACTGACCTTTTGGCTGGTACGAGTGCGCTTATGACCCCATCGTGGAATGGGGGCAACGGCAAGGGACTTAATTGGTCTTTTGAGGCCGTCTCTGTAATTCAAGTACAGTGACTTAGAACGTTCGGCCACCGTGAAACTGTGTGTGTGTGTGTGTGTGTGTGTGTGTGTACTCTCTTTTCACGCAGTACCCGAAATTCAAAGCACGAACATAATCTCCCATTAAAGGATTACATTTAGCAAGAAAAATAAGACATAACTGCCCTTTAAACCGCTAACTCTTGAAATTACAAGCTGCCCCAACAAACACGAGAGGGGCCATCAAGTTCTTATATACAGATATTTAATCCATGTACAGTCCATTTGAATAGTTCGCTGAAAACCTTCATGATGTACACTCGAGGAAACAACAATCTTTACACTGGTGAGCTGTATATAATCTTATGTGAACGGAATTAATTGAGTGAAACATAATGTCTGTGAGGTATTATCACAAGATTTCGACCCACTTCCAGATGTTTAGAGGGTTAGTGTAGAGATTGTTTTTTTCCTCGAGTGTACAGCAGGGTAGAAATCGAGAGAGGGAGAGTAAGCACGGAGAAATGGGTAAATAGGAGTACAAAGGAAATCAAGCAACAACAGGTATAGTGACCCTTCTAGGCTGCTTGTCCTCCAAAACACTGAGGATCAAGTGTCCAAACAGTGGTTTAGAGTGGGTAAGGGAACATTAGAAAGGGAACTACTGCCCTGGAACTAATGTCCGTGGCAGGATTAGGAAGTTAGTAGGGGACAGATGGGTTAGTAACTGATGGGAGGATAAAATAAAGTTATTCATTTACAAACGCAGTCAGTCGCGGGTTTGATGCGAGATATTTGTCTAGGCGGAGTTTAAATGAATCAACAGTGCTGCAGTCTTTAGCGTCTCGGGGAAGCCCATTCCACAAGTTGACAACTCGATTGAAGAAGAAATTCTTAGATTCGTGTGAGTTAAAAGATTTACCAATCATTTTGCAACCGTTTCCCTGCGTGTAATTAGATTGGTCGAGAGTGAAGTACTTACTACAGTTCAAATTGTCGATGCCTTTGATGATTTTGAACACTTGAATTAAGTCACCTCTTAATCTGCGCTGGGTTAAAGGAAATAGATTTAATTCTCTAAGACACTCATCGTATGGTTTGTTCTTTAGGCTAGGTATCATTTTGGTAACTCTACGTTGAACTCGTTCTAGCTTGTTTATATCTTTTTGGTAATAAGGGCACCAGGATTGAACGCAGTATTCCAGAAGAGGGCGGACTAAGGAATTGTAAAGGGTTAGGATAATGTCTTTGGATTTATGCTCAAATGACCTGCCTATAAAGCCAATTATTTTGTTTGCCTTCTTAACAACTTCTGAACATTGTTGACTCGGTTTTAGGTTACTCGATATTGTTACTCCCAGATCGGTTTCTCTGTTTACATTCTTAAGCTGAGTGCCATTCATCGAATAGTTTGCTTTCTCATTTAGGTATCCGATATGTAGTACTTTACATTTATCCGCATTGAAACTCATTTGCCAAATTTGGGCCCAACATGACAATTTATCTAGATTGTGTTGCATATCGTCAACTTGTTCTCTTGAGAGTACGCTATTTGCAATTTTTGTATCGTCAGCAAATTTTGAGATTGTACAGGTGAGACCCTCATCTATGTCGTTGATGTAAATTAGAAAGAGAATTGGTCCTAGTACCGATCCCTGGGGTACCCCGCTACTTACATTGGTCCATTTAGATGCCTTACCGTTTATGACTACTCTTTGCTTTCTGTCGCTGAGCCAATTTTCTATCCATTTCAACACACCGTCTTGTATTCCATGCGCTTTTAGTTTTAGCAGTAAACGTTTGTGGGGAACTTTGTCAAAGGCCTTTTGAAAATCAAGGTATATAATATCTACAGCTTTACTCTCATCGTAGAGGTTGAGGATATCGTGGAAGAAGTCCAAGAGGTTTGTTAAACAGGAACATTTTTTACGAAAGCCGTGTTGAGTATCTTTAAGTAAGTTATTTGCCTCTAAGTGATTTACGAGTCTGTCTCTTATGACCGTTTCTAGCATTTTACATACAATTGAGGTTAAGGTAATTGGACGATAGTTACTTGGTAGGGATTTGCTGCCTTTTTTAATATCGGTGTTACGTTGGCTAGCTTCCACTGATCAGGCATAGTCCCAGACTGCAAGGATTCATTGAATATCAGGGTCACTGGTTTGGAGAGCTCATCCTTAGCTTCCTTTAGAACTCTAGGCGAGATTGTATCAGGTCCAGGCGTTTTATTTACCTTGAGTTTATCTAAACAATTCAATACTTCTCTCTCTGTAACGGTGATATTGCTTAGAACATCTGAATTATCAATCTGAATCGGCGATGGTGTAGGGATATCACTGAGGTCTTCGGTTGTAAAAACTGATGCAAAGAAGGTATTGAGGGCATTACTCATTTGTACTTCGTCTTTGGTGTATTCTCCATTTTCATCGACTAACGGTCCAACAGTTGAAGTAACTACTTTTTTCTTTCTGATATAACTATAGAATTCTTTCGGGTTTGTTTTACTTTGATTCGCAACATGTAACTCCAGGGTCTTTTTACTTTGCTTAATTAACTTTTTGGCTTTGCGTCGTAGCTCAGGATCAGGGCCTCTTTGTGAAGGGAAGAGGATTTGTAGACCAGATTTTCTTGCTATCGTCCGTTCATTCTAGATTGGGCAGACATCGTAACCTCTAACCTCTGTAACTCAAAAAGGGCTAGAACAAATTTTAATGAGCTGTCAATGTCCACACCTATTCCCTAGCCAAGTCTTCCTATTTGGTAGAAATATTTGCTCGATTACTCTAGTCCTTTTCGAGTTACAGAGGTTAAAGGTTACGATTTCTGCCCAACCTAGAATGAACGGACTATAGTTCCCAATACGCAGCAATGTTGCGGGGCAGGCTTCCTTTGTACTAGGTAACACAAGTTCATAGCACGAACATTACACCCCACTAACAAATAACACACACAGGGTCACGAAATAGACAAGACAACCACTTCTTACAACGCTAACTAGTACGGCGTCTTAAGGGGTTATTATTTTATGATTACGGTAATTTGTATGGAGGATTTTGATTGTTTTTGCCATTTTAGAGCAATGTAATATATTTTGCCGAAGTTATTAACAAAAGCGCTTTCAAAATGTATAACACTTCCAATTCACCCTTACACTAAGTTTGTAATTTTTTTGGTAAAACAATGTCCCAGCCGAAGGCTGATTTTGTCTAATATACAGGCTAGCAATCGCTTACCCAGAATAAAATAAACACCGATACCTAAATGGGATGAAGCGTCCTATAACCGACTAACTAAAAGGCTTAACTCATGGAGTGAAATAGGTAATTTTGTCTTCCAATCTCTTTGAAGGTTATACCAAAACCTTTAAATAACTATTACAGCTCCAATATACAATATTGATTCCATTGCATGATAGAGTATACATAACATGGGCATGAGATAGGTCAAATGGGTGATATGTCGAACATTTTCATAATATTGATCTTAATAGGCTAAAACGAAACACATACATAAACAGCAAAAAGTACAGTCGTGAACAATATTTTATAAGGATATAATTATTCAAATCTGCGATTCTTCAAAGCCAAGTTCTAAAGAGTCTCACTAACTGTCTTCGTGGTGCGATGCATAAGGTGTTGACTTTCGGTGTGAGCATCCTGGGTTCGAATCCACGGACTGCCACATGTGTTTGTAAATTTCATTAATCGATTTTAGGAGTATGGTTGGTTGTTGGAAGGAACATTATAATAACACATCATATTGTTTCGTTTGCGTTCAACATTTATGCTCTTGACTGCACAGTCGTGGTCAGCAATACCTGAACATCTAATGAATACAAACCGGTGAACGTTAAATTGTGAATCTTAAAGCTCATGCAGTTTAGCAAATTGGTTCGCCAATGTATCACAATTGGGACGTATACATCTGGAAAGCCGAAATACAAATCCGTGAAATATATAATCTTGAGTCTATGTAGAGAAAGATGTCTGACAAATATTCTGTGCAGACAATTAGGTGAACTGGTCTCCCGAGTCATGATTATGGCCCCACTCATTACCAACGTAAGCCGCACCGGAGCCTACCTATTTAACTCGGAATGAAATGCTTAACTGGGGAAAGGTTAAATACTGTTTTTCGTATTCCTTTTCCTGATCATATAATTATGTAGCGTGGATAGCTTATAAGATTCGGTGGTATTGGAAGTCTCTCTTGCTCTCGCTCTCGCTCTCGCTCTCGCTCTCTCTGGATCAATACATAAATATTCCCTCCCTGGTCCTTATAGACACCATTAATACCACGGGTGAGCAGACATTCGTTATCAATGGCCCAGTTAAGATCGGTCGTTATCGGTCACTAGTATATTAAGGGGGAAGGAGGGATCAATACATTAAAGATATGGACCAACTTTTCCCTGTTACGCATATATATTTATTACCTATGGTCTTTATTATACCTACTGCGGGAATTACTAAATTAAATCCCAGCCAGAGAAAGAACCATTATTACAAACGCATACAAAATGTAAGCATTTTGCCATGACGAAATCCTGGATAAGATACGACTTCACTGAAGTATTACTATGTTCAAGTTATTGCAATATGCGTGTCAGTAGGTAATTTACTGTAAATTTTATAACAAATATTAAATTAGTCGATGTACGGTATGTATATACTCAGGCACATAACCCATAGCTGGGAGTGGCCGACTCGAGACAGAGTCCGAACAGAAATTAAATAAATAATAATAAACACAAACCCACAACTAATACTATTCCTTATTTAGCAATCGGAAAGACTTTTTATGCGAATGAGTCACTAAATCCAATAAATTAATTTGTAAGATTATGCAAAACATTTGAGCAATGTATTATGGATTGTTGTATGGAACAAATATTCATAAAACGCAAAAATTAATATCAAGTTCAAAATCACTAACGGGTTGCATTAGGACCTCAGTACTATGTCTTTATACAAATTCCATCAGCATTATGATAAAGTGACTGCATTAATGATATACCCACCATTGTTTTATTCTATCGTCAGCCCCAAATTAGGCACGTCACATTTGGAAGTCGTCACAGCATACGGTACTCTTATAATAGGTACTGCAAAACAACACAACCAATGTACATTTGTGGGGTTATAATGATAACGATCCGCAACATTGTTTCCGAGTAGTACTGAATATAATATACAACCTACTCAGGCGTATCAATGCGTAGCCCAGGAAACCCATCACCAAGCTTGTGTTCTACTGTAAGTAAATATAGACGGTTTGATTTCAGCTGACGGAAAATGTAATCCCTTAGCACCTATTTCTTGATACTTAGTGGACAAAATTTAATGTGAAACCACTATGTCTCTGCATCGTATGAATGCTCAGTTTTCACAGTTAACAACGTACTTCGCCACAATATTTTCGTAATAGCCAATTAATTATGATTGGGACATGGCAATTTAACGTTAGCTGGAAATAAACAACCTATATGATTGTCCATCCTGGGATCGGCTAATTCTATGGTACGAAAGCTACGGTATTGATTAGGTATTTCTCGTGAGGTTACAAGTGCTAGAAATATTACCGAATGTTGACGGTGACAGTGCTGGAAACATACTAGCGTAAATATACATAAATAAATAAAGTTTCAATTAACTTCAGTAACAGAAGAACAGTAATATTTATATTAATATACGGTGTATTCTATTTTTTTTAAAGTTAAGGTGAAAGGAAGAAACTGCAATACTGATCAAGGATTGCGAACTGGGTAATGTATATATACCGGGTTGTATTGTAAATATCATCTCCCCCCTCCCCCACCCCCAATTAAAAGAACACACAAATAATAATAATAATAATAAAGTGCGTGCCGTTTTGCCAAAAATCAAGCAACAACAGATCTAGCGACCCCTGAAGGTTGTTTGCCCTCTAAAATACTGGTGCTCAAGTGTCCAAACAGTGTGTTAGAGAGGGTAAGGGAAAATTGCAAAAGGTAGTACTGCCCTTGGACTAATGTCCGTAGCAAGAATAGGAGATGTTAGTAGGGGACAGTTGGGTTAGTAAAATAACACAGTTATAAGTTATCTTTCGTGTATCTAGGGAGAAGAGAGTAACATCTTAGTTATATATATATATGCAATAATCCTTTGAGAGTCTGAGGGGGGGGGGGGGATATTCATTTACACTATAGCCTACAGTCAGTTGCGGATTTAAATAAAGATAAATGTGTAGGCGAAGTTTAACAGAATCAACAGAGCTGCAGATTATAACATCTCGGGGAAGCCCATTCCACATGTTGACAACTCGATTGAAGGAGGAAGTCTTTGACTCGTATGAATTTGTAATTTACCAATGGTTTTGCAACCATTTCTCCGCGTTTAATTTGATTGGTCGGTAGTGAAGTACCTATTACAGTTCATATTGTCGATGCCTTTGATGATTTTGAACACTTGAATTAAGTCGCCTCTTAATAATCTGCGCTGGGTTAGTAGAAATGTATGAGAGAGAGAGAGAGAGAGAGAGAGAGAGAGAGAGAGAGAGAGAGAGAGAGAGGAAGAGGTAGAGAAAGCGGGTGAGAGGAAGAAGCATCGTTTTCCGAAGCCGGTTTATCTCTGGGCTCTACTGTCAATATGTAAGGCTAAAGTCAATGGCTGATACTGCCTTCACCGACCCGTCCACACATACAGTACACAGGCTGGGATGATACATGGGAGAAGCTGTGTGTGTGTGTGTGTGTACGTCTCTGTGAGTGTAATAATAATAATAATAATAATAATAATAAACGGTTTTTTGATAATTGCAGCGGTAGGCTGAAAATGTACAGAGGAACATTTTGTTTTTAGCTTAACTCACTTATATTATCTTATAATAAGGACCAAGGCATGAGGTAGTCTAAGAGCTGTTTGACGAGATCAATATTATTATCTCGTGTGTGTATGTCTGTGTGTGTGTGTGTGTGTACGTCTGTGTGTGTGTGTGTCTGTGTGTCTTTGTTCTACATAGTTTCATAGATACACATACCACATAGACATTACAGGCCTTACTCGGTAGTCCGGTCTTAAATCTACGATATTAATTGCAACCGAGTTGAAAACAACAGCAATAAACAAGAGAGAGAGAGAGAGAGAGTTACTAGGAATATAGTTAGTATCTCAAAGACCTTGTGGTCTATACCTGAAAGAGTGGAAAGAGAAAGTCTGTGTAGTAGTGTCACTCATTGCAGAGTGTGCACAATACTATATACTCTCTTTCAACTGCTCTACTGAAAAGAAAAACAATATATATACCGGTATATATATATATATATATATATATACCGGTATATATATTTATATATATATATATATCACAATGTTCTGAGGGACGTTTGCTCTAGGTAGAACATATCCTACTGTATAAGCCTGTGAACAAAATTCCACAAATACTAGCACTGAACCTGTTTTAGTCAAATTTCCATCCATGGTTGCGTGCTGTATTCATATCGAGCTTAAACATTTTGCAGTAATACACATTGTCAAACCCATTGCCAAAACTTTAATGTGTTGACCTCGTAGTCTGTGTTTTTCTAATGAAAATAGATCAAGAGATCTCATACAGGGCTCATAGCTCAGTCTTCTAATCGATGGAATATGTTTTGTAATCCTAACTTGTACTCTTTCCATTCGCTCTATATATTTCCCGAGTGCTGGCGACCAGAACTGAACTGCATACTCCAAGAGAGGACGTATCAGAGCGTTGTAGAGTGTGAGGACTATTTCCTTGTTTCCATACTTAATTCAATTGTTTTTTAAGGGGGCCCACCTCACTTTTTTCTCTTTCTTTCCCTCTCTCTTTGGCTTGTATCCATTCGGCCCCATTCAGCCTAATGTTTTAAGACGTTTACTCCCATACAGGTGTCAATATTTTCCTGGCAAGTAGTAGCGAGCCAGCATATATATATATATATTTGTTTTGACAGCAAGCTAAATTTGTACATTTTTCGATAGAAAAATGTCCCCGGCGAAGCCGGATTTCTCCATACAATGCTGGCTCGCTATCGCTCGCCAGGAATAAATCGACACCTGGATGGGGATAAAAGTCTTAAAACAGTTGGCTGAATGGGGCCGAATGGATACAAGCCAGGGAAAGATAGAAAAGAAGAGAAAGGCAAACAAAAAAAGCCGGTGACCCCCCTTATTATAACCCAATATTTTCCAAGCTTTCTAAGTTTTATCACGAGGGCGAGGTGGCCGGATGGTTCCGCCCTTATCGTGACCAAAGGGTGTGGACAAGTGTGATCCTGGAAGAGCGCCAGAGTTTGCAGCTAAGTTGGTCATATTGATGGTGGCTGCCCGGAGACTCGACTCGCTCATTTGTAAAGCTTCCAGATTCATACTGGGTTTTTGACCAGCACAAGTATAAAAGACACATCCCACCTCCCCAAAACTGTAACTATAGAAAACACAAATTAAAACAAATAATATATATATATATATATATATACTGTACTGTATATACAGTATATATTGTAAATATTGATAACCATATTAATGATATAAATTTAAATAAGCAAATTACGAGACAAAACAAACATTGAGTAAATTAAAATAATGATTTTTTAATAAAATTAAAATTAACGAAAATGTATTAATATATTCTTTCAACCCTATTCTGACATTTTATCGATCTTGGAGTTATTGATTTTAAAGTCCTATTAACCATTTCACTGCGGCTGATGTTTTAATTTGCCCTATGTAAAAAAAGACCTACTCTGCGGCGGCCAACGTACATATACGCATTGATATTACCGGCCGAGTTAGTTGCAACAACGCTTCCAGGAGGTTGTAAGCTTGACACCCACCCATACTCATAATAGTGTGATTAGTGCATTGGCTGAGGGAGTGTGTGTTTACAAGAAAGAAGTATTTTAGAAGCTGAAAATAACCAAAGTAGGGACACTTTTCCTTGTAATTAGGACATCTATGAACCACGTACGAATATGAAGGTTATTTCAACATCTCATTCTGTCTTCTGAAAAAAAAAAAAAAAAAAAAAAAATGATAAAATAACTAATTATCAAAAAGTTATCATGAGTGGAAGTGGTGGAGAAAATTTTATATTTTCGCTCGGGAGTGTACATTAGGGGGTCGGATGGTCAGTGACGAAACAAGCAAATTATATTGATTGATTCTCCTTTGTGGTGTGAAGAGGTAGGGAGGGGGGGGGGGGGGTGACTGGGATAGATAGATAGACCCAATATTTTCATTGGAACTGCATCGTATAGGCTATGCACTGGGCGGCGACATATTTTGAGTGGAATTAGTGGGAAGATATTTATATAGAAGCCGCTGTTGTGAAAGGGTGAGAGAGAGAGAGAGAGAGAGAGAGAGAGAGAGAGAGAGAGAGAGAGAGAGAGAGAGAGAGAGAGAGAGAGAGAGAGAGAGAGAAAAAACGAGGTGGGCTCCCTTAAAGTGTTCGTGTGACGCTGGCTGTTGGTTATTAAATGATTACATAGGTTAATTATAGAAGCTGCCAGTTTTATTATAGCCTAAAAAGTATGTATCTATGATTGCATGTATGTAAGTATTTATATAAGTATGTACAGTATGTATGTATATATGTATATAAGTATGTATGTATATGTCTATGTATATACTGTATGTCTATGTATGTATGTGTGTATGCATGCATGTATGTAACCAGGCACTAAAAAAGCCTAAAGCCCAACGCCTAAAGCCTAAAATGTAGTTTATCTATTTCCAGCTAAGTTAATATAATCAATCCGTTCAATATGATAGACCAGTGTATCATTACTTCCTGACTATTAATAGACACTTTCATCCAGCTAATAAAGGATCCATACCAAACAAAGGGGTAAAAACTCTCCTACATAATCCTCTAACTCACACACATCCTTCGTAAACTAAATAAAATCATCCAATGGTAGCCAGAATAAAGGAAAAAACGGATCCCATCGTTAAGGGGGAATGGTTCACTTTTTGGTCGATTATTTCATATAGCTATTATTTTTTTAGTTCCCTGCCTAGACCTCCATCAACAATAAACAACACATCCATTAGATCCCCTTCTAGATAAATTTGTAAATTTTTCGATAGAAAAATGGCCCGGCCAAAGGCCGGTCCTTCCAAAATGACAGGCTAACTATCGTTTGCCAGGAAAAACAAAACAAAAACATCTTAATAGCACTACAGATCTTAATATTGACAAAGAAATGGGGCAAAATGTCTTATAATCGCTAAACTAATGGGGCAAGCATTTTAAATTCTGAAAACTAATGGGGCTAAACATGAGGAAGAAGGGGGGACCAGAAAAACAGCCCATCTCCCCTTATTAATACTGATTGTGGTGGGCGGACGGCGGTGGATGGGGTTGTTTAGGGAGTAGACTGCCGGATTTGTTAGCGTGTCGGCTCCTGAATGTTTCTTTCTTTCAAGCCCTTCCAGTACCGTCTTTTTAGTCTATGTCAGCTGTATTTAGACGATTTTATGATGCTTACGAAGGATGCATGATATCTAAAAGGAATAATTGGGATGGTACAGTCAACACGTTTAATCCGCAGTCTCGGAAACATTAGTTATACAATTATATTTGTTTCAGATTGCTGTACGAAACTACATTGCTTATACATTTCTTAATTCATCTATTTTCCATTTAATGCATTGAACATATATTTTATACATTAACTGTTAAGCTTTTCATAAGCCTAAGCAATATTCTGAAACTCTGCGGATTATACGAGTTGACTGTACATAGTCTTTTCATTGGTAGACGTCCATCATAAGCTGGATACAATTACCGAATAGCAGACATCTGCAGAAGACACTTGGCCCATAACTTAGCCCCTCGAATATATAAGACGCACTTTATATTTCATTCTGGTTATCTTTTGGTGATGTGCAATTTAGGAAGTTCGTTCCCATCAAGAACTGGAATGCTGTAAAACAATCTTAAAAACCTTGCCGGACACACACACACACGCACTCACACACAATGCCAATTATGAACGGACTAACACTATTTTCACCCAAGTCAATGCGTCTCACAGGCTAATGAAGATATGTGCTATATTCCAACATGATAGTATAGTTTGCAGACTCGGATTCATAAGTTCCCGTCCAACCAAAACGAGAATATACTGTATATATCCCAGTTTCACAATTTACATTTTCTAGTTGTTTTAATCGCCCAGTCAATTTGTTGTTCAGACGGTTTACATAAAGCCATACATTTCGTTTGTTAGAATAAGTCATTGATAGTTTTAATACAATCACATCCATAAATGTAATCATCACACTATCGATTTTCAGGCATAGTCTACCTCCGAAATTGACCAGGTGAAGAAAATAATACAGTATTAGAAGAGGATCTTCTTAAAATCCACAACATTACAATACATAAATAATGGCTTAAATGTTCGTACATCCATACACATCATATATGATTCAGTAGTTTAGTTTATCATATTTCCGGGGCCCGTTTTTTATTTCACTGGAATCGGCGAATAAACTGATAACATTCTGATAAATGTTGGGTTATGAAGCTGTCAGACCAGAATTGCTGAAGAAAGTGTCCTGTAAAAGCGTGTGTGGATTTAAGAGCTCGGGAGTGAATTGGGCTCGTCAGGAAGTTGACTTGCAGATTTATAAACATTACGGTAGCTGCGTTAAAGCCACAAAATGGTGGACTCCCACTAGTTCATTTTTTGGCAACTTGACAGTAAAAAAGGACTGGTAAATTTTTCTTTTTTGTTGGCAAACCTTTGAGACTGTTTTGTACAGAGGTGGCTTGGCTGTCAACTTTCCGGAGTTTGTTTTAAGGGGGTACTACTCGTTTTGTCTGGACCCCCTTCTCCCTCATGTTTAGCATATTAGTTTTGAAATTTTAAGACGTCCCTTTCATTAGTTGGGCGATTTTAATGCCTTTCGCCCCATTTCGTTGTCAATTTCAAGACCTTTTGTGTCATTTAGGTGTCGAATATTACCTGGCGAGCGAAAGCGAGCCTGTAATTTTAAGAGGAACTGGCTTTCGGCCGGGACATTTGTCTATCGAAAAATGCACAAAATTATCTTGAAGGGGGGTCTAAGGAGTGTTTTTTTTTAAAGATTGATGGAGGTCTAACGATGAAAAAAAAAAAAAATATATGAATTAATAGACCAAAAAAAAAAAAAAAAGAGTAGTACCCCCTTATAACACGTTGTTTTTCGTGTTAGAATGTTGTAATGTTGTAGGTAAAAATCAAAACTACCAAATTAGAGCTGATAACCAAAGTTTCCAGGAAAAATATTCGTGTGAATCTGGTTTTTGGAATGTAGAAAAGGAATTGGTGAAATTATACAATTTAGTTTATCTATTGTGTTGTAATTAATTATTTGTTTTTCAATTAAATGACTACTCACAACAAATTGTTTGTTTTAGTTAACCCTTTGAGTACCAGCGATGTGTGTTAGATTATATTCTAGCTATATTTAGGCGATTGTATGAAGTTTAGGAAGGATCTGTGGTAGTTCAAAGGGTTATTTGAGTTAGTTTGAGGCTTCACTATTGCTAGAGGTCCTTCCTAAGCTTACTAATATCGTCTAATAGTTCCCAGAATATGATGAAAAGGACGTCCCTGGTACTGTATGGGTTAAGCTTAGGAATTATCTTCCATGAATAAACGGCTGAACACTATTTTGAGCAGCACTATAACTTCAAATGTAGCTTCATTAATTTGACTGGCTTCTCTTCTGATTCAAATTAAATAATTGTTCTCAGCGTATTTAGGAGAATTCATTGTGAATAGTTTATATAATAACTATGAATTCATCGTATATAGCAATTCTTCAAAGATATTGTTTTGATATAAATATGAATTTATGTTTTATATGCTCAATTTTGGACCTAGTCGTAATCTTTCCCTGATGTTGAAAATATTTAAGTCAATACCTACGATGACAAGCCATCTCCACCAATTATGATGCCCTGTGAGATACTCTGTGGAACTAAATCACTGAATTACTGCGGGATGAATGGATATGCTCAACTACAAAGCACGCACGCGCGCACGCACACACACACACACACACACACACACACACACACACACACACACACACACACACACACACACACACACACACACACACACACACACACACACACACACCAACCTCCTCCAACAGTTGTCATTCTAATTATTGTAATACCATGCAATATTATACAAAGGCTCCCAATCAAACACGCACAACTTACATGCACTTCACGTAAGAGACTGATACTCACTCACTCACTCACTCACTCTCTCTGTAACTCTTTTCTCGCAAGTTCAATATCAATTGAAGAAGACCATTATCAATTATAACAGTTGATTGAGATTTTCAATACAAGCGAGTGTGAATAGTTGAAGTTTAAAAAGTGTATAAGATTTTAGTTCAATATGTATCTGAATAAGAAGTAATGTGGTTAGGAAAAAACGTATCCTGTTGTCTTAGCTAAACATTGAACCTTAATCATTGAGTTCCGAGACCAGAATTGAACAGTATATTCCAGGAGGGGCCGCATCAGAGTGTTGTAGATTGTAAAGACTATTTCTGTATGCCTATGCTTAAATTGTATTTTGATATAGCCCAATTTATACGCTTTCTTCTCTACTTCAAAGCACCGATTGATTTTTTTTGTAGGTTACTGCTAATCAGAATACCCAAATATTGTTTCCAAATCAATCACTTCCAGAGTCTTTTCAATAGCGAGTAGCCTGACTTGGGGTTTGCTTGGCTGATACACATCACCTTGCACATTTCCAAGTTAATGGCATCTGCCATGTCTCTGTACATGCACCCAGTCTGTTAAGGTCCATCCTGAGTTGTTAAACCTCTTTAGGGTCCTTCACATTCACCCAAAGCTTAATGCCATCTGCAAACTTGGAGATCACACTCAACAGGCCAATATTGATGTCAATGACATATACGAGTATGATAAACAGCAGAGGTCCAAGGACAGATACCGCTGGAACTCCAGAAGGGACTGGAGACCATTCAAAATAAACACCATTGATTATCACTCGTTGCTCTCTACGTACCGTAGTAACCAGCTCTCTATCCAGATTGGGGAGATTCTTTGGAGAGATTGCAGACACCAATTGGGCAGGACAATACCAAGGGTAGGCCCCATAGGCATATGATAAGGAGTTACTGGAACTCCCTTTTCATTTATCTGGCTTTCCTCACTGTTCCTATTTGTGTCTCACTTACACAGAGCATATTCCAGTTAGCCTTCACGAACACCTATTCATTTCACTACACCAAACAAGCACACTACGCTTCTTTCCAATAATAAAACAAATATATATAAACAATAAAATAAATAAAACCTTCAATATAGCAATTATCAATCTTTCAACTTTGGACGAGACAATTTTTGCCGGCAGATTTGCCTTTTGTTTCTTTCATACACATATAATAACATATAATACAAATATGTGACTTCTGTACTGATACTTAGTGCATTCACTTTTGACACTAGCCTACATGAGGCATAATATCAAAAGTGTTTTGAAAATCTAAGCAAAGGGTGTCAATGACTCTACTTTTGTCATACTCACTCAGCATTTCATTAAAAATATCCAGCAAATAGATAAGACATGATTGGTGTCAGCTGAAACTATGTTGGGAATCTGCCATAAAGTTGTGAATTTCCGGGTAGCCAACTAGTTTGTGTACTAGTATCCCTTCTAAAAGTTCTCTCTCTCTCTCTCTCTCTCTCTCTCTCTCTCTCTCTCTCTCTCTCTCTCTCTCTCTCTCTCTCTCTCTCTCTCTCTCTCTCTCTCTCTCTCTCCTCGAAGTTTCAATCTCAATGTAGAAGACAATGATCAATTAAAACAGTTGATTGAGATTTGCAATATATGCGAATGTGAATAGCTAAAGGTTATATTAATAAAATTTTAGTTCAATCTGAATAACAAATAATGTGATTAGGAAAAAAACGTACCGTATTGTCTTAACTAAACACCTCACCTCATTGAAGTCAAATATGCAATTGTCATTATGGAACTAATAATTTACGCGTATATATATATATATATATATATATATATATATATATATATATATATATATATATATATCACCTGGGGCAGTGGGGGTTTCCAGAGTTATCGCAGTTTGACTCTCCCATATATTGATTTTATTATTAAATTGACATTTCTTTACAGACTTGTTTTAATGGAAATTAATTATTCTGCTTATGAGTATGCGTAGGCTGTGTGGTTACAACTAAACGTGGTTCATACAAAACTCTTATTACGTAACCAATATGATCTGAAGATCAATGACGTCATTAATCAATCAAGGACATTCGTTAAGGCTCTTTGGTATGAACAAAGTCACATAGAAATGTCGTATATATATATATATATATATATATGATAATTTTATTTTTAAAGCGATACACAGCTTATCAAGCAAGATAGAGTTGGTTTATTACAAGAGTGAAAAATAGAGCCATTGTGCTAACGTATTGTGATCCTCTCCGACGCTGCAGAATCAAGTCTAAGGAAATTTACTTAGTTCAAGGGGCGAAGGTTTCCGAGCGCGGCCTGGGATGCAATTACTTCAACTTCCCAACTCCGGCCCAAGTTAGTGTTATAAACGAGTGCAAAGTGTCATTGAACTTCACCCGTTTACCCTGAAGAATAATTTCCAAGTTTAACAAAATCGTCCGAAGTATGTCGGTAGGAAACGCAATTAAGTTAGTCCTTAAGCTGAGGGTGGTAATAGAAGTAGTTTCGCTGATATTCCCTTGAACAATAGTATCCTGTAGAATAGACATAGCAGAAATAATGATGCATAAACAAAGGGAGCATTGATATATGATGGTCTGTAACAGGATCTCAACCCCCCTCCCTCCCTTTTCTCTCTCTCTCTCTCTTTTTCTATCTTTGTTCTCTCTCTCTCTCTCTTTGTTCTCTCTTTATTTATTTCTCTCTCTCTCTCTCTCTCTCTCTCTCTCTCTCTCTCTCTCTCTCTCTCTCTCTCTCTCTCTCTCTCTCTGACGACTTCCCCCATCTACCCCACGTGATGAATGACTAGGATTTACACTGTCGATTTGTAAAGACTGCCACGAGAAATTCACCGTGAGAGGGGTACAGCCGCGATGATTTATTGCAGAGCTTCCCTTGGCTGAGTGAGATATGTTTATTTATGTGGAAAAAGAAGGCCTTGGGCTGCTGGATATACCTCTCTCTCTCTCTCTCTCTCTCTCTCTCTCTCTCTCTCTCTCTCTCTCTCTCTCTCTCTCTCTCTCTCTCTCTCTCTCTCTCTCTCTCTCTCTCTCTCTCTCTCTCTCTCTCTCTCTCTCTCTCTCTCTCTCTCTCTCTCTCTCTCTCTCTCTCTCTCTCTCTCTCTCTCTCTCTCTCTCTCTCTCTCTCTCTCTCTCCTTCTTTGTTAGCCTTTCCTTCCACTTTCCTGCGTAAACCATTTCGGCAACAAGGGGCACTCTATTGTTCCATGCCTCAGTACCGAAACACTGGATGAGGTACAGTCGTGTTAAAAAATTGTTTTTAAATTTTTCGAAACTGCAATTATGATAAATCGTCGAAGAATTTTGATAAACTATCTGAACCACAAAGATTAAATTACTGGCATTCATAAATTAGCGTTCACCTTCTTGCTCCTAATAATGTTAAGTGTTCAAGTTTTCCTGACCACTATTGCACACAATATGAACCCTCGTACAATACAAAAGAATTGTAAATATCAGATGAAAAAACTCCATTCAGTTCGGGATTACTCTGAAAACGTAATTTCACGACTTATGTCCTAGAGTGTACATAGTTAACAAAAGAACCAACCTTCCTACGAGTATCTGAAGTATAGGAGTTAGTAGTGGCTTTACAACAACAACCATAACAATCATATTAATACTAATCATAAAAATAGCAAGAGTTTTGTTTCGCTATTGTAAGAAGGGGACAACAGGCAAAGTTGTCTGTATTGAGTGTCCCTTCAAACTGAAAGAGTGACAGGGCCAAATTCAAGGTACGTTAGCGTCCAAATGTCTGGACACACAGATATTGAAAGAGTTTAAATCATAGTATGAGGGGAAAACAGAGTGAGTGGGAGAGAGTTTTACCATTTACTTGTTTTGTGGAAGAAAGCCAAAGAAAATCGGTTCTATTTTTTGTTTTAAGTTGGACAGACAATGGGTGTGAATATGATGAAAGGCGAGTGTCACATACTCTCTATAAGGGTGGAGGTATGCAAATGGAAAGCTTTGCAGAATACTTATTATTGTAATAACGGTAGAAGAGAGAGTAGAGAGAGATTGGAGAGAATTAGTAAAAGGAGGCGAGTTGAGACGAAATGCTTTTGATTCAAAGAAGATTGTTTATCCTAGAAGCTCTACTCATAAGAGTTATTCCCCAATTTAAATATACAAACCTAAGATCTAAAAGCCCTTCCCATCATAAAAAGAACTTACCATCATGAAGCAAGGAGGGCTATTGATGACGTCACACAACGGCCAACCAATGAGTGAACAACGTAAGCTAACCCACAGCTAACCCACCAGAAGCCTCACAAGTAGATCACCTTCATGTATATGGTATATAAGCTTGCTATCTCAGAACAATTCTCATCCACTTCCCTGCCACTGAAGAAGTACCAAGAGGTACGAAAGTACTGTGTACTTACAATCCTGTAGTACCACCCAAAATGGAATACGCAAGCCCAGCCTGGGCTTCTAACCTAGCTGAAACACATCATAAGACCTTACAGACTATTCAAAACAAAGCCCTGAAGATCATTACAGGCTGCACAGCTACTTCACCCACAGATCACCTACATCAAGAAACCAAATTCCTCAAAGTCAAAGACCATCTGGACATGAGAGGCACTCAATTCCTGGCAGCAGCCTCCACGAACCAAGACCACCCACTAAACTACATGGCAACACACCCACAGACACCAAGAAATATCAAAACAACACCCAGCACACGGTATCACACACAATTATTGTCCTCTCTCCCTCCCTGCCCACCCCGAACCAACTTCCAGAAGCACATCCATACTCATATCTCTCACCGATCCATCCACTCACTCACAGACAACACACAGCTGCATGCACGACCTCCCGAAATCCATCCTTCCGAATCCTCCCTTCCTCGCGAGGACAGAGTCCACCTGGCCAGGCTGAGATGCGGACACCATCCAGCTCTCCTGAGCTATCAGAAGAGACTGGATGACTCCGTTGTCGACGCCTGCCCGGGATGTAACACAGCACCCCATACCATTAAACACATCATAGAAGACTGCATTTCACACAACCACTTACGCCAACAACACAATCTACACTCAATGAGAGCTCTGTGGGAAAGCCCGATCGTGGCCATGGCCTTTCTCAGGGACTCGGGGCTGTTCGGCCAGGCAGCTTAGGGAACAACAACAACAACCACCCAAAATGACTTGGAGAGATCATCAGACAACTTCCTATGGAAGGCAAAACATTTCTCAGAAAAAGAGAAAAGATAGAAGAAACTCATCAACAATCTACTAATTGTCACAACCTTCAATGAAATATGCTTGAGAGAAAACTCTCCTGCCATATATACAAAGAATATTCCCGGCAACAAGGCAGCAAACAACAGACGAGGAGGAGGGAGGAACCTTTAACATGATAAACGAAGAAACTACATGAAGACAAGGATAGGGGAAATGAGAAACCTGAACAACCAACTGAATGAAGAAGCTAGTGAAGCCTTACTACGATAGAACTGTGACATAAATGAATCTGTACTATCAAGGAGGAAGCAAACTCGGCCTATAAGAGAATGTTGGATATACACAAGCAAACCATCACCAGCATCAATCAGAGAAAATTATTTAATTTGAACAGTGGACAACTAAATTATCCCAGACTCTTAAATGGCTACACGAACCAGACCAACAAAACTCTTACTGCAAACCAGGAAGAGTTCCTCAACTTCTGTTTAAGGTGCCACATCATGACCCCCCCCCCCCCCCGAATTATGTCAAGCGCCTAGAATGCGAGATCCTACTAGACAATGTGGAAAAGCTGGCTAAACAGAGAATAATAACAGTTAAGTCCTTATTAAAACCGAAGTTATCAGAGAAGCTTCCAAAGTGATGGGTAACTTTAACAGACAGATTCTACCGAAGAGGCATATATAGGCAGCCAAGCAAATGAGAGCCGACCCAGACATCATCAAAAGAGCAGACAAAACTGCTGCCTTCTTCCAAATGAATACTGGGGAGTATTTACAGAAAATCAACTTGATGTTGAGCGAGGGGGTAAATTAATAGAATTGCAAGAGACCCTATAGAAAAAGGTAAATAAACTAGGGAAGTGTGTCAGCATGGTTAATGGAGGAAAAAGCTCTTTAATTTATCTGGTGACTATGGCCTTGGCTACTGTTACGGCAACGTTAAAACCCACAAGCCTGGAAGCAAACTGAGGCTTATGATATCACACATCCCGAACCCTACCTACCATTTAGTAAAACAACATGTAGAAATCCTAACATCGTATACTCCCATTACCTACAGTGTGAAGTCCTTGACTGATATTTTGGATCTTCTGGCCAATAACGATTCCAGAGGAAACATTGCATCGCTAAATGTCGATTCCCTCTTCAGGTTCCTGTGGACCGAGCATTCCAATATGTAATTAAAGTAAACTACAATGCTGTCACTCCCAAGTATGATATCCCAGAAACGACGATGAGAGCCCTGCTAGAATGTTGCACCGAAGAATCCCCATTTTTGTGCCCCAGAGGAAACAAGTACTACCAAATTGAGAGCGTTGCTATGAAATCACCCAGTGGCGTATTTCTTCAAGGGAAGCATAGAAGAAGAGATGTGTAGTGAACATCAAAAGCCACATATATACTGTCACTATATGGATGATATATTCGTTAAAGCTGAACATTAACATCAAATTGAAGAGATACAGCAGCACCTCAAGGAAGCCTCTGGCTTTAATTTCAGCATAGAAAAGAGTGAGAACTGATCCTTCCCATTTATAGATGTGCTTGTCAGGCAGACAGAAGGTACCTTCCATACTTCTGTATGCATAAAAGCATCTAACCCTAGACATTGCCTTAATGGTCTGAGTGAATGCCCCCAAAGGTATAAAGATTCTACCATATACAGTATAAGAAGAACACTTAAGTCACTGCAATAAATGGCAAGCAGTACACACAGAACTGGAAAGAGCCTCTCAGATCCTAATACACAATTGTTTTGTAAATAAGGATATCAAGAGAGTCAAAAAGAAATCATCGACAGATGGTACAAGAACGGTGGTTTTTCTAACAATCCAGACTCCACTGCTGAAAATTCTATCATTAATTGACTATATATCTTTCTTCTTTACAGCCTATATAGGAAATGAAATGATCATACAACGGATCATCAAAAGGATTATTTATTATCAGAACAAGAAGATCTCTAATCTCCTATTGAAGAATATTACCAGGCAGACCGACTATGATCTTTAGAATGTTCATGTCATCTGTAGGTACACCTGCAAACTTGGGAACTGTGCAACCCAAACTTCTACCTATATTGGCATGACAACCATGAAGTTGTCACATCGGTTGTCTTACCATTTAGCTTCAGGAACTCTTAAAAAAACACCATAAAGATGCACACTATGCAACCATGAAGAGAAAGATCTTGGTTGCAAATCCTAGCAATTAATCAAGATCATAGCAGATTACCTATCCTAGAAGCTCTACTCACATAAGAGTTATCTCTCAATTTAAATACACAAGCCGAATATCTACAAGCCCTTCTCAGCATGAAAGGAATCTACCTTAATGAAGCAAAGAGGGCTACTGATGACGTCACTCAACGGCTGCAGTAAATAAGATAACAATATAAGCCAACTCACGGCTATACAAAAAGAAGCATCAGAGCTAGATCTCCTTCCAGGTATATGGTATATAAGCTCCCTATCTCAGAACAATTCTCATGCAATTACCTGCCACTGAAGAAATACCAAGATTTACGAAAACGTGTTATGGCTAAGCAATATGTACGTAAAATCCTGTAGTACCACCCAAAATGACTTTTGGAAAGATCATCAGACAACTTCCTATGGAAGGCAAAAATGCTCTCAGAAAAAAGGAAAAGATAGACAAGAAAATCTGCAACAAACAACTTGGCATTACTTTCAATGGAATATATATATATACAGTATATACTGCATGCTATTTATATTTAGTGATATAAGGAGATTAAACGATTTGAATAAATGTGTGGAAATAGTATACGGAGATATATAGAGATAATAATAATAATATTAATAGACTCATATGACACTAACAAGTGGTAATAGAACGCTAGTATGTTAACAGCTACAAAGAGGGAAAATAAAGAGATTGACATACCGGTACAATTTATATAATACAAAAACTACATACAAAAAATCAGGTGTGATAGAAATAGGCTCAGGTTATTTCTCTCCGTGATGGAACCTTTTACCTGGAGGGGAGAGATGGGTAATGAGGTTGTTGGGGTGTGTAGGTGAAAAGGAGGAGGAGGAGGCGGGGGGGGGGGGGGGGGGGGGGGGGGGGGGGAGAGGGAAGAGATGCTTATTTTTCACGATTGGGCCACATTTACGCATCCTGGAGCTGGAGACGTGGAATATAATATATTTGAAGCCAAAGTTTTTACTGATGATGGCACACTCTCGGTTATCTACGAATCAGGGCAGGGGAACGCTGCTGTATTGCAACTTAACACTAGGCTAACGTCCATATCAGAATGAGGGGATAGGTGGCAAGTAAATTTTGCTTCTCACTAGACTCAATTCATGGTTTCATCAAGGGCATACATACAACTTTTGATATTGATGGTGATGTATAAAGCTAAACATGATGAAATTAGCCTTCTTGCCATGGTTACAATTCATAGAAAATAAACAATCAAAACTCACATTGAATGCATTGCTAGAAATACTTCCACGACACTGGCAGCATTGATAATTTTTGTTTGGTGCCTGGAGAGAGAGAAGTGCTGTATGGGGCACATATTAAGAGCACCATGGAGTACTCCTCTCTCACTTGGGATGGTGCAGCCAAGATATGCCTCTGCCTCCTTGACAAGATTCAAGATCGTGCCAAGCGGATTATTGAAGACACTCAATCACCATCACAGCCTTCACAATCGAAGATATGTGGCAGGAATGACCTACCTTCAAAATTCAACAAAAGAACACACTTTTTCTACAATCAATGAGATTACCACAGCGACAACCTCTAGGTACCACAGGAAGAGTAGAACAAGCACCAGATACACTTGAGGAGCCTCGCTGTAAATTTGTGTATGTAAAAATGGATCATCGTTAATCTACAGTGAGTCTGAAAATCGTTGGAGTGATAAAAGTCGTCCAGGCTAAATTGATTAGTTTGTCTATTGCTAAACTATAAAAAAAACAGCTTAATAATCTCCAATGGAAAGGTATTGTTGTGTTTTACCGATAATTTTCAGTGGTACAAAACAGATAATCGTATATATCACATATAAATTTTGGAGGAGGGGTATGTACAATTTCGTATTAAGTTTGTATTGGTTATAAATAACCACAAATACATTGGGTTATCATTATAATTTATCCGTAGTACGTTTGTAGTTAAATGACGCATTAGTGAATAGGATATTAATAATCACTGTGCATGTGTCAACTGAAACCGCATGTGTCCAAACCACAAATCTTCAAACTCGCTCTGAAGACGTGCTCCATAACACCTACTTCCCATCACTCCTCTAATCACCGTATTCTAGCTTAAGTTAACCTAAATCTATTTTTCGTAGTGGCCACTATATAGCTTCTAGACGATCCCTACAACAATATACAATATAGGAGCTATCTCCCTCACTCTACAACATTTAAAGTAAGTAACTTATAGGTTCCCTGTAAACTCTAACTCAAATTTACCCCCAGGAACTTATAAGTCGAGATAGCTTTGTTTTCCATGCAGAATGTCATCCCACTTAGATAAATTATTGTTGAAAACAAATAATAATAATAAAATAAATTACTGTTAGAAGTTTATTTACGTGATTTATGAAAACTCATGATTTAAATATTTCTTTGAACTGTTCATTTTTATTATACGAGATACTTTTCTCCCAGCATTGTTGGCTTTAAAAGTAATACAAGCATTAAGAGACTTTCTCCACATTTAATCCTGAATCTAGTGTGCACAATACTATTAGGTTCATATTCTTTCGTTTGGCTTAGTCCCAACTTTTGTATCATATCGTTTTCTCTCCCGTAATAAGAAATATATGGCAACAATACTTATCTATCGTTTTTATGGTATTTCCCTAACCCCCCAAAACGGGGCCGTTTGTAACATCTACTACCTGCCAAGCGGGCATATTTACCCTAAACGAGCTTCATCCCATGCTCTTTTTCATGCATAAAGAAGAGCCAGAGTGTAATAGAATTATGCATCCATGAAAGGGCGATAATAGAGTTTTCCAATGACACCTGAATCATCCTTTTACGACCATGGATTATCCTGTAGCGATCTAGCAATCGGAGATGAAAAACCCCAAAATAAGGTTATTTCCCCAGTTTTTTCCTGGTCTCGCGAGGCCGAGTGTGTGGAATGTTGCAGTGGCAGTCTCAGTCGTGGCACTGTGGTCGTCCCGAACGGTCAGCGCCTGCCTATCATCCTCCCAACGCACATATTCTCTCTCAGAGCCCCTAATGTGCTCAGAATGCCGCCCGTCATATGACGGGTACTGCGGGATTGTCCATTTATCTCGCGCTTGTCATATGATGGGCACCGATAGTTAGGTGTTAAACACAGTTTTCCCCAGTGTGGAATAAAGGTATATAATAGGGCATCAATTGTTGCCAGATAGCACTTTCTGAGGGAAGGGTACTGGGAATCGAGTCATCAATTAGTAGCCGGACTGTACTGTATAGTATAATTATCACCTTGTTAACCTTTTCAGTATTCGAGGATGCTATTATGTAGCATAGGAAGTTATTGTGGGAGTCAGACTGTTAAGATAATTATGACCCCTGTTCATTCCTAGAGATCCTTCGTAACACTTACGGTGTGTGCATATTTCCGCTTTATTAGGGCTCATTCAGGCACTCCTGAATGATTGAGCAAGTGTCTGAAGGAAATTAAATTTATTCAGCCAAAAACTAGAAGAAAATAGCTTCACAATGACATCAGAATGAGCTTTGTAGCGCGCAAGGTTCATTAGCAGTGCTACATTGGCAAATATTCGCTAATACTGAGCGAATATTGCTAATGTTGCGCTACAGTTGCCTTTGGCAACGCTGCATATGTCTAGCGAGACATGGCTGATATACCTCAGTGCCACGGCCGCCTGGCTGGAGAGCAGACGGGGGCCTGCCGCGATCCCGCTCACTCGGACTTGTCTCAACAGGTTTTAAGAGTCTGTAAATTGCCATAGCGTTCCAGAACGGTCCCCGCACACAATGGGTTAAACTGCATAAAACTTTCTTGATAGCTTAATAGTTAGTACACAGAATTTCGGTGTGAGTATCCTAGGTTCGAGTCCTTGGAGTACTCATTAGTTTCATTGATTTCATAAATTAGGTATGTTTGTAAGATAATTGGTGGCTTGGTGATATTATGAATAGCCAGAATATGATTAAAAAGGGCATCATTGTATCCTGAATGGGTTTGGATAAAATAAATGTACTTACCGTCTGCGAATCACCGCCGATTCACCCAGCAATATGTGGGTGTTTTGGCTAAGCTGAGGATCCCAGCTGATCCGGCTCAACTCATCCTGTCGCGCGCCGCTGAGGGCATCGGGAGAAGTCGTGATTAGCGTCGCAGATACCTGCAAAAATTGGTTAAGGTTTAATATTTTTGTGTACGATTACTTTATTTTTTTAGCATCCGGGTTAACATTCCTCGACTTCATTCAGCCTAGGATAGATCTCTAGGAATAAGAAATGTATACTATTCTTTTTAAACGAATAACATTATCTAAAGGTAGCCAGAAAACAATGAACACATGTGCTGAATGGCTATATATAACAATGCACAAAAGAACTAGAATATTAAATATATTGTTGCCACAAATTCAGGCTAGCATTCAACTCATCTTAATAATGTTCGGGGAGGGGGTGGGGGGGGGGGGGGGAATCGTGGCAGACGGGGTTAGTGACAAAGCTGCTGGCCGAAAATGGGTCGAGGTTTAATACTGCCCTGTCAAATTAAGTTTGAATAGAACAATATCAAATTAAGTTTCTAAGACGATTTATTCAATCTAGTTAGTTTTTTGCGTGTATACTCCAAGATATCGTTTTTCATTCCTTTAAGCTATCCTGCAACAGATCTATTTTAATTTTATGTTATTAGCAAGTATATGCAATTCAGATGTTCATAAAATCTAAAAGGGCCTGCATATATATTTTAGAGTATATAGTCTGTTTCGTCCAAGCTAAAAAGGAAGAAAATAAAACACACACACACACAACCGAATACAAAACATTAACTAAATTCAGGTTGGAATGGCTTGGCTGAGAATCCCAGCTAATCCGGATGAACTCATCGTGATACTGCTTGGGGCATCGAGAGAAAACGGAATTAGCTACATAACATATATTGAAGTCTATTGTAGCAATGTAATATGAGATTGAAACAATAAATGAGGCTCTTTGGGCAAAGTAAACTTTCAAACTGTATAATTTCTCGTATACAGTCGCTTTTCTACACAAGCAGCTGGACATTACTAGGCTATATATTAAACTTGAGAATAAACTAAAAAGGAGACACACTATTGACTAGCACATATACACTTTAGGATACAAGTAATGGCTCTTTCTGAATCGTCATACTGCTGAAATGAACGCATGAACTGCATTTAAAAGTAGATGGTTAAAAAGAAGATTCGATTAAGTCTGAGATAGCTTTGAAAACCTTTGACCAAGATATACGTCCTAGAGTGTATGAAGAGGGAATGTTTCAAAATATTTCTTCAGTATGTCAGAATTGTTCATTATAATTTGTGCCAACTGTGCGCTGCTTTTATATATGTTAAGCTATATTAGTTTAGATGAATATGCCCCACATCTTATCTATTTTTTGCATTTCGGAGGCTTGCTATTCAAAGGATTATGATGGATCCAAATTATTAGCCTAGAACGTACAATCTGGCTCATGTAGGCTGACATTAATACAAACGCTTGAGAACGATTACAAAAGAAAAACGCCGATTCACTTAGTTGTCTGTGCCGGCATTGGGAGACGGTGGGGGGTTTAGAGGCAGATACGGTAATAGCCTATAATATTAAAATACAGCTGATGGGATACAGAGCCAAGCTGAACTGGTTTCGTTAGTCACCAGCAAGTGCATAGTCATGGACACACGTTCCTATACATTATTAGCAGAAAAATAATTATATTGTACTCGGTCGAAATATTTTTGGAAAACTTGTGATTGAATTAAAAAAAATCGCTGCTCACTGGTCTCGTTTATACCATCAAGACTCAAGTGATCATGACCGCGACTGTATCTCAATAGTATGCTTTAAGTATACCGAACCAAAATGTGGTAATGATAGTAGTAGTAGTAGTAGTAGTAGTAGTAGTAGCATCAACCGTAACAATAACACTGAGAGCAGTAAATATTATGTAGCTAACCACGCCTAGAGAAGCACAGCCAACTTGGGTTTATATATATAAATATATATATATATATATATTATTGCGTGTGCGTGTGTATATGCGGAAGTGTGTGTAAGAGAGAGAGAGAGAGAGAGTATTAGAGCAAAAAGAGCGAACAATTTTGGTAACATTAACTTTTTACAGCATTCTATACGATGAGAAATGGACAAGGATCTTTCCCTCCTTTTCTCTCTTTCCCTGGCTTGTATCCATTCGGCCCCATTCAGCCAACTGTTTTAAGACGTTTATCCCCATCCAGGTGTCGATTTCTTCCTGGTGAGCGATAGCGAGGCAACATTGTATGGAGAAATCCGGCTAAGCCGGAGAAATGTTTTCTATCGAAAAATATACAAATTTAGCTTGCTGTCAAAACTAAAATATATATATGCTGGCTCGCTACTGCTCGCCAAGAAAATGTTGACACCTAAATTGGGGAAAAAGTCTTAAAACAGTAGGCTGAATGGGGCCGAATAGATAAAAACCAAAGAGAGAAGGAGAGAAAGAGAAAACAAAAAACGAGGTGGGCCCCCTTAACCCCCAAAGTGTTCCCCGACCATAATTTGTCTTCGGTGTTATAATCTGAACAAATGAGAGTTTGAACCCAACTTAACGCCACATTTGCTTCTCTGATCACTGCTTAACTTTGGTCCAGCAAATACCAAACGAGGAAGTTCGTGTATATAATTATATATATATATATATATATATATATATATATATATATATATATATATATATATATATATATATATATATACCGGTATATATATACTGTATATATATATATATATATATATATATATATATATTATATATATATATATATATATATATTTTCTTTAATACATACGAGGTTGAAAGAAATGGCAATTTCTGCGTTGGAAATTTTATTATTCAAAGTTTCCAGGTCTCTGATGAGTTTTCGCTGGGTGGCAGGAAGTAGATGAAGGAGATGAGCAAAATTCATGGTGGTACAGGGTTACATAAATGTACATGATGATACAGGATATACGACGCGTTTCACTGGACAACCAGCATTATCAAGTAAGGAAGGAATGATATAAAAGGTAAACAGGAAGGGTATATATAGAGGGTGGAGGATCAGAGGAGGCGGAAAACAGGGGGCAAAAGTCTGCTATTGGTGGAAGCGTAAATTAGGAGAGAGAAAGGGGTAAACCGCTTCACGCATGCGCACTGGATGCGGGATGGTGGTCAGTAGGTGGGGTCGAAGCTGATTGGCTGCGTGTCGAGGGGCGTGGCCTAAGTTGTGTGGCGCCTGCAGAAGACGAAGCTGAAGGAGGTAGCGCGGGGGGCTGCGTCAAGGGCACCGGGGGGCGAGGAGGGGTGTTAGGTCCTGTAGGGTAGTGCCTTTTGGCAGAAGGAAGGATCTGAAGGTCCAGAGTTTGGTTGTTGATGTTGGGATGTAAGGCTTGGATATATAAAGCTTCGAGTATAGGTAATCTCCTTGGGTCACTTTCTTTATCGAGTATGGTGGTGTGTTTCTCTAACTCGTTGCGTGTGAGGTGAGGGTGGTTAGGGGTGAGATAGTGGTCTTTGATGGCTCCAGCCTGAAGGTGAAGAGTTAACCGACGTGAAAGACGAGTCTGCGTCATACCAATATAGGAATGAGGTCCACAGTCCTCATAATTACAGGTATGTTGGTAAATGACGTGATCGTCGGTCATTGGGCTCTTTATCTTGGTGGAGGCTGGTTTGTTGCGGAGAACGAGGTTGGAGGTCTTGGGGGATTTGTAATAAATTATTAATTTGATTTTGTTTTCCGGGTTGGTTGGGTGGACATGCTTGGAGATTATTTCTTTTAAGACGGCCACGTCATTTTTGTGTTCAGAGGACATGTAATTGCGGTAGAAGATCTTAATTTCATTGGGGGGGTCAATGTTGGGAGGTCTTTGGGTGTACCATTTTTCAAGATGGTGGTTGATGGTGCTGGAGATGTCGGAGTTGGAGTATCCGTTATTTACTAAAACTTGGGATAGTCTTTCTAGTTCCTGGTGGGTGTCGGCCCAGGTAGAGCAGTGCGTGAGGGCTCTCCTAACATAGGCGGAGATGGAGGATAGAAGATAACGGCGGGGGCATTCACTATCGCCGTTGAGGCATTGTCCTGTGTTAGTAGGTTTAATGTAGACGGTGGTTTTGAACCCATGGTCGTTCAGAGCTACGAGGATGTCGAGGAAGGGGAGTTGTCCATTGTTAGATTTTTCAAAGGTGAAGTTAAGTCCGGAGGAGGTCATGAAGCGACGCTGGAGTTCCTGTAGTTCGTGGAGGTCCTTGATTTGCACGAAGATGTCATCCACGTATCTACAGTAGACGGCTGGTCGTTGGGCAGCTAGGAGCTCTTCCTCGATGGTACCCATGAAAAAGTTCGCAAAAAAGAACTCCTAGGGGGCTGCCCATCGCCACACCGTCTATCTGCTTGTACATGTTGCCCCGGGGGCAAAGGAAGGGGGCCTCCTTGGTACATAGCTCCAGTAGTGTTTTCAGGGCCTTCTCCGGGATGTCCAGTGTAGGTGTATCAGGGCAATGATAAATTCGACGTAGAATCATGTCAATGGTCCTATCCACTGGCACGTTGGTGAACAGGCTTTCTACGTCGAGAGAGGCGATAGTGTGGTTGTTGTTACGGGGGGCGTCTCGTAAAATTTCCAAGAAATCGTGGGCTGAGTTAAGGTTGAATTGGCTGGGCACGTAGGGGGTGAGGAGGTTGTTCAGGGCCTTGGCGATCTGGAGCTATGTACCAAGGAGGCCCCCTTCCTTTGCCCCCGGGGCAACATGTACAAGCAGATAGACGGTGTGGCGATGGGCAGCCCCCTAGGAGTTCTTTTTGCGAACTTTTTCATGGGTACCATCGAGGAAGAGCTCCTAGCTGCCCAACGACCAGCCGTCTACTGTAGATACGTGGATGACATCTTCGTGCAAATCAAGGACCTCCACGAACTACAGGAACTCCAGCGTCGCTTCATGACCTCCTCCGGACTTAACTTCACCTTTGACAAATCTAACAATGGACAACTCCTCTTCCTCGACATCCTCGTAGCTCTGAACGACCATGGGTTCAAAACCACCGTCTACATTAAACCTACTAACACAGGACAATGCCTCAACGGCGATAGTGAATGCCCCCGCCGTTATCTTCTATCCTCCATCTCCGCCTATGTTAGGAGAGCCATCACGCACTGCTCTACCTGGGCCGACACCCACCAGGAACTAGAAAGACTATCCCAAGTTTTAGTAAATAACGGATACTCCAACTCCGACATCTCCAGCACCATCAACCACCATCTTGAAAAAGGTACACCCAAAGCCCTCCCAACATTGACCCCCCCAATGAAATTAAGATCTTCTACCGCAATTACATGTCCTCTGAACACAAAAATGACGAGGCCGTCTTAAAAGAAATAATCTCCAAGCATGTCCACCCAACCAACCCGGAAAACAAAATCAAATTAATAATTTATTACAAATCCCCCAAGACCTCCAACCTCGTTCTCCGCAACAAACCAGCCTCCACCAAGATAAAGAGCCCGATGACCGACGATCACGTCATTTACCAACATACCTGTAATTATGAGGACTGTGGACCTCATTCCTATATTGGTATGACGCAGACTCGTCTTTCACGTCGGTTAACTCTTCACCTTCAGGCTGGAGCCATCAAAGACCACTATCTCACCCCTAAACACCCTCACCTCACACGCAACGAGTTAGAGAAACACACCACCATACTCGATAAAGAAAGTGACCCAAGGAGATTACCTATACTCGAAGCTTTATAAAAAAATTTTTTTTTTTCTATATTCCAACTTACTTCCTCTCGGGCATAGGCTGAGAGCCTTAACATTCACCGCTTTACAATGAACAGTGAAGCCCGTGTGGTCTTGTTCCAGTCTAGGGAGTGAGGCATGTGAAGCACGTAGAGTACAACGAGCACCTGCCATCTTGCCTTCACATGAGGCACGGTGCTCACTCATGGCCCGAAACGACCCCATCTCTGAAGCCACCTCGTTCCCGTGCTTCACTGTCTCACCACCTACACTCGGACTCTCACACTTACACACACACAACGCCACCTGTTGAGCAGATAACTCACCAGGCATTGCACCCGTATAGCATATTTTGAATATGGGAATATTCATACAGTGCTATTTAATCAGCTAACAAGGAGGGTATTTTATTGACGTTTCGGTGGGCTCGTGGTAATGCACTGATACTAGGTACAGCACAAATTCCATCCCAATAATATCTTCCCATTGATACATCGGGATTTGGACCCGGGACCTTTGGATTACCAGGCCAGTGGCAAGACCACTCCACCACACCTCCCCTAAACCTTACATCCAAGCCTTACATCCCAACATCAACAACCAAACTCTGGACCTTCAGATCCTTCCTTCTGCCAAAAGGCACTACCCTACAGGACCTAACACCCCTCCTCGCCCCCCGGTGCTCTTGACGCAGCCCCCCGCGCTACCTCCTTCAGCTTCGTCTTCTGCAGGCGCCACACAACTTAGGCCACGCCCCTCGACACGCAGCCAATCAGCTTCGACCCCACCTACTGACCACCATCCCGCATCCAGTGCGCATGCGTGAAGCGGTTAACCCCTTTCTCTCTCCTAATTTACGCTTCCACCAATAGCAGACTTTTGCCCCCTGTTTTCCGCCTCCTCTGATCCTCCACCCTCTATATATACCCTTCCTGTTTACCTTTTATATCATTCCTTCCTTACTTGATAATGCTGGTTGTCCAGTGAAACGCGTCGTATATCCTGTATCATCATGTACATTTATGTAACCCTGTACCACCATGAATTTTGCTCATCTCCTTCATCTACTTCCTGCCACCCAGCGAAAACTCATCAGAGACCTGGAAACTTTGAATAATAAAATTTCCAACGCAGAAATTGCCATTTCTTTCAACCTCGTATGTATTAAAGAAAATTTATTACCTGGCTTTACTAACATATATATATATATATATATATATATATATATATATACAATTTTACTTGTCAGAATCGCTTTGCAAGTCTAAAAGGGAACCAATGTGAATTTTAATGATATTGCATTAGTTAAGTTCAGGACACTTTTCCCATGCTAAATGTTTGTATCAGGCGTCATGGTATATACTGTACATGTTTGTATCAGGCGTCATGGTATATACTGTACATGTTTGTATCAGGCGTCATGGTATATACTGTACATGTTTGTATCAGGCGTCATGGTATATACTGTACATGTAAAAATGCAACATGTAAAACTCAAATATTAAATACTCTTGGTAGTTTTAAAAGGGTTTGTTATTACAGAACTATTTTTATTAACACGGTCTCGTGCTGTTTTCTAATCTGGCTATCATTCAGCAATTATATTCAGTTATATAATTATCATTGTATTTTGCAGCCAAATAGATTAAGTTTGGTTTGAACTCCTTCAGCACAATGTTATTTCCTCTATTTCTGGTTCTCACAAAACTATATTATTAGGCTTAGGATGTTCCGTCAGTTGTCAGATATACAGTATTGGGTGGTAAGGGTAAATGAAGTTCTCTAGTGCTTTTTATCTACATGTCTATATGGAATACTTGCAATCGCTGACTGATTTAACGCATTGGGAAAAGGAAATAAAACAAATTAAGTGAATAAGTAAACGTTAAAATATGAACTAATCAACATATGCCATACTATATTCTTTTCTAACACTACATATTTGGTATCGCAAAGATCCTGCATAGTCAAAATAGAAACTAACATAATCGACACATAAATTGTTAAACATTTGGAAATATGAATCCACGAAATTTTAAGTATCCACTACGTGTAAAAATATATGTTTTTCCCAATTAACAATCGATGTATTTCATTTTATGTGTGGTCTATACGCTATACGATTTAATTTGGTTTGAACAGTAAAATTAACAAAAAATATCTGACAGTTGATATGATTTTATGGGAATATGTACCAATAGATATGTTAAATTTCTTTGTGTACGAAAGTAAAAAATAACTCGTTTAGTAAATAACGAGGAACTCTGAAAGGCTGATAGCGTAGCCATAAAATCCGCGACATTACATTTTCCGTGGAAGTCGCATTAGGAAACCCGTTTTTCTTTCAATAGATTTGGTCGGGAAATTGGACTGAGAGGAGGCATGGGGTTGGGGAGGGGGGAGGGGGGGGGTTGGTTGGAGGTTGGATAGGAGATTGCTTGGGGGTTTGTAAGGTGGGGGATAGTGGGGAGTTGGTAGTGTAGATGGTTGGGGGTTCGGTTGAGGGGTTAGCTGGGGGTTGGGTGGAGGTTGGTTGGGAGTTACTTGAGTTGGTTAAGGAGTTGGATGCCCTGGGTTGATATGGATGATTGATTGGGTGATTTGTCGGGGGTTAGTTGGATGGTTGATCAAGGGGTTGGGAAGGCGTTTGTTTGGGCATTGGTTGCGGGGATGGTTGGGGGGTCGGTTGAGTTTTGATCGGATGGTTGCTTGAGGGTTGATCGGGGGATTGATTGAGATTGGTTGGTTGGTTGGTTGGCTTGGATTTTTTTTGGAGATCCTGATCACAAATAGCTTCAACACCACCTAATGATTAACGATATAAATAAGTCTGTGAAAATTAACTAGCGAATTTCGGTAATTTTATCTTCGTAGCACAAACAGTTTATCATAATAGTTCGCCAGTGTCTTTGCGTTCAAAAAATATATTCATAAATTCCTGACCATGACTGTACGTGTTAATGAATGGGGTTGACTGTATAGTGAAGTTAATAAAGAGTGTTTAGTCTTGTAGCGTCAGGTGGGGTGTTTCTCTTGACTCTCTACCTGGCCATAACATCCTTTGAACTCAACCCTTCAACGCGGCTCTTAGGAAGCTATTTGGGTAAGGCCAATTAACCTACATATTTAATCAGTTCAGGACGATAGTCCTTTTTGTTTTAGTCTTGAGTTTATTATATGATATTGTTCAAATTAAAAACAAGTCACATAATACCGGCAATGTACAGAATAATAAGAGCTGATTGTTTTCTCATGAAACAGGCAATGGAAAAATAAAGTGAAAACATTGTTGCATAATACCGGCTACATGATTTGTACGTTATTCATTCAAATATTCGATGCTTTTATTTAACTAAGGAAACATTATAGGGGTCAGAACTCGAACTATTTGCTATAGCCCTTTAACTCACACACGCCGGCCCTTCCTAACTTTAAACTAAGTCGTCTAATGATAGCCAGCATAAATGGAAATAAAGTTGGTACAAAAAGGATTGAAAATGTTGTTTGCTGTAGGGGTTTGTGTGGGGCTAATTAACCTGCATACCAAATACATTTTTATATCTTTCAAGTAAATGAGAAACCTTAAGAGGATGTTATATTATTTACTTGTTAATTTTAGTATTATTACCGGTACACATACTTGTTTTCGTTTGTTCCCATGACCCCTATCAAGTTTTTACAAAATACCCCCAAGACCCACCTTCGAGATAATTTTTTAAATTTTACGGTAGGCGGGTTCTTCCTAAATTACAGGCTTGCTATCGCTCCCCAGGACAAAATTGACACCTAGATACGGCGAAAGGTCTTAAAATCGCCAAGCAATTGGGGCGAACGTCTTAAAATCTCATAACTAATTGGGCTAAACATGAAGGAGAAGGGGGCCATAAAAACACACAAATGCTTCTCCTTAAAATGGAAGTGTCCTATTTCTACATAAACTCATATCACCATACCCTTTAACATACATACGTCTTTACATACATACCTATATACTTATATATATACCTCTTTACATACTTTTACATATATAAGCCTTTTTACATACCTTTTAATATAGCTTTTACACTCATGCCTTTGTACATATATACTGTACCTTTTAACATGCTTCTACATACAGTACATACTATTACATACATCATTTACATACCCTTTGACATGCATACCTTTGTACATACCTCTGCATACATGCCTTTTAGGCTACCACTATAACATTATATAAGTTTTTACATACCTCTACATGCATACCTTTTTACATACCACTACACAATTTCATGTCTTGTTTCATAACTCTAAATACAGACCTTTTACACACCTCTACATCCACTCATGTTTACATTCTATATACCTCTACATACATTAATTTTTACATGTTTACATATATCTACATACATACAATTTTACATACCTCTACATGCATACCTTGTTGAATACATCTACATACATTCCTTATTGCATACCTCTATATACATACCGTTTTGCATACATATGCATACATAATATATATATATATATATATATATATTACAAACTTCTACATACATACATTTTTACATACTTCTACATACATTCCTTATTGCATACCTCTATATACATACCGTTTTGCATACATAATATATATATATATATTTATATATATATTACAAACTTCTACATACATACATTTTTACATACTTCTACATGCATACCTCTATATACATACCTTTTTGCATACATCTACATACACATCATTGTAAATACCTCTACATACATACAATTTTACATGCCACTAAATACATACGTTCTACACTCCGTATTGCATACCTGTATATACTATACATACCTTTACATACACGTTTTTTGTCCGTACCTCTACATATATACCTTGTTTTACCAGTGTTTTGAAATATATATTATTTGTAGACGACAGATTCAGTAACTCTAGAACGTACTATGAACATATAAAACTAAAAAATATTTCTACTTGGTTCTTATTACATTATCCCTTATCACACTGAAAACTCATTATGCATTATTGGCAAAATATAAGCTCTATAACCAAAATATTGATATCAGAATAGGATATAATGTACTTGAAAGATGTACACTCACGCGTACTAAAAGTTGCTCAGGGGTGGATCATTCCTTCCCGTACTCCACCCTGGGCAGGTGGAAGGGGGGAGTCGGGCCCAAGTCTACCCCCACCTTCCACCCCCAAACTATCCCCAGCTCCCCCACCTTCTTTCTCTAGCTGACAGTTAGTGATTAGCGACGATTGTTCTCATGTATTGCAAATACTTGATAAACCATCATTATATAATTATGCTTACAATGGCCAACATTATATATTTATTAGGAGTTTATAAATACAATATATTACTGTCATTTTTATAATACAACTGTATTATCAAAATTAGTTTCTGTACACAACGTGGGTTTCACGAATCTTGGCTGTAGTGGTCGTGTGCCTCTCTCTCTCTCTCATTGCACTACTTTTTACGATCAAGATTTAATGTGATTTGAATTTAATAATACCGTAATTAAATCCAATCTCGTACAGTATTCAGGATATTATGTTCACCATTATTGTAATACACAACAACGTGCCCTCTAAGATCTACTTCTAGGTTCTCAAATTACTTACACAGTCGGGCTTTTATATCATAACAGGAAAGGACTACAGGCAAAAATGGACTGGAATAGTGTTGCGACTGTTATCGATTGTTTCGTTCATAATTTCTATCAGTTTCTCCCATTTATTCAATACCATACATACTATAAATGGTCTATCTAATCTCATGTGGCCAATTCCATTTTGTTAATCAATTACATGTAGAACTCGATACACCTTACGATCAAAGTCGGTGTTAATTTTTAATAAGGTTTGAGTATCGCGCCCTTGAGTAGCAGGGCTCGCCTTCTCACGTCCCCCTTTCTTTGTCTCTATCTGTGATCCCAGCCTCTCACCTCTACAATCCCCACCAACTCTCCTCTATGTGTATCGAATGCAGGCAACATTCATCACACACACACTAATAAAGAGAAATATAACCCATTCAGACCCGTTATATCTTGGTTGTAGAAAGTGTGTGCTTTGAGAGTTACAAGGAATAGTTAGTATCTCAAATACCTTGCGGTCCATTTCGGGGAAATATTCGAATTGGAATGAGATACATTGTTCAGTGGACTACATTTCTTACAGCGTGTGCAAAACTACTATTTACTGACTACTGTCTTCTTGAACTGCTCAACTGAGGAAATGTTTAAAACCTCTGAGTAAAGTTTGTTCCAGGTAGAACAGATCTTAAATGGGAAACAGTTTCCACAAATATTATTACTGAACCTTTTCAATTCTCACTGCCAGCCATGGTTGCGTATTATATTCACATTGAGGCTAAACAGTTTACTATGATCCACATTGTCAAACTTATTTCATATTTTAAAACTTAAATTAACTGACCTCGTAGTCTGCTTGTTAAGAGAGAGAGAGAGAGAGAGAGAGAGAGAGAGAGAGAGAGAGAGAGAGAGAGAGAGAGAGAGAGAGAGAGAGAGAGATCACTGCAGCTGAGATTCTTGTAACCAACGTTGTGTATACTCATTTTGAGAATACAATTATACAGTATATTGTATTATGTATTCCTAATACATTTTAAATGTTGGCCATTGTAAGCATAATTTGTAATGATGATTTAACAATAATTTGCAATGAATGAGAACAATCGTCGCTAATGACTAACTGCCAGCTAGAAAAGGAAGGTGGGGGAGTTGGGTATAGTTTGGGGGTGGAAGGTGGGGGTAGACTTGGACCCGGCTCCCCCCTTCCACCTGCCTAGGGTGGAGTAGAGGAAGGAAGGACCCACCACTGACCAACTTTTAGTACGCGTGAGTGTACCTCCACAAAATTCCTCTGAGTTTATATTGATAAAAAGTTATCATGGAAAGAGCATGTTCATGTCATTATTGTATACTCGCCAGATAATTTGGTAATATTTATTATATAAAAACATAACATATATATATGCACTGAAAACTGTATATTATAGTTTACTTTGCCACTATTTACAATATGAACATTGACAGGGGCTTAGCAATTAAGTCATATACAGCAACTTCTACTACAGAAAACAACAATTATCTCAGGAGTAAGCTACAGAGCAAACGATCCTCTTTTTAAACATTTAGGAATAGTAAAAAAACAAGAAGTATAGAGACTAGAGGCACGTAAATTGGCATACGATCAATTACGCCTTCCCACCGCCATTAACTTTCAGAATATATCCAATATTCATCCTCACAATTTACGAAATAGTAACTTATTAAGATCACCTAAGCCACGGGCTGAAAAATATGAAATATTTGATGATTATTCTGGTTGTTTAATGTGAAATAAATTGCCTTAAAGATATAAATTAAAGATTCCTTGCAAACAGTTACTGATGCAATTATATCAATCCTGTTAAGTTGATTGGATTTCAAAAATAATGACTCGTATCATATATATAACCAGTGAGTTGAACAGTTTCTCATTTAATCACATTTTATAAAAATGTACAGAACTGCATATGTATATTGTGCAGTGTTTTATCTTAATATATCATGTTTAACTATTCATTGAACTCATAAAAACAAATAATTCATGGGCTCACCCTTTAATTAATATTAACTTGTATTAATATTGTACTTTGTAATTGTTTATAAGAAAAATAAAAACAAATAATTTGAATGTTTACACACCTCTACAAACGTAATTTTTGACATACTTACTTCTACATACATGCCTGTTTACATGTATACCATTTACATATACTGCATACGCTATGCATTCCTTTTTACAAAAAATTACATATATGCCCTTTATTATACCTTTACATACATGCATTTCACATACTTTTACATACATGCCTTTCTACATACTTTTACATACATACATACCTTCTTACATACCTTTGACATACATAAAGTTCTACATAAAAACCGTCGTATATACCTTTTTAATAAATTTACCTACATACCATTGTTTTACCTATAACACATAATCACTACCCCCGCCCCCTCCCCAAATACCCTCCAGACTACCCCCCTTCAAAAACAAAAACAAAAACAAAAAACAAATACATATATAAAGAAAGCAAGAAAGAAAAAGAAAAAGACAATAAAGTGCACAATTACTGTTACCGGTACTCATTTGTTTTGCCTTTATTATTAATACTACAGCGATGGGAGTGGTAGTATTACACTAGCAACATAACCGCCATTACATGAGGATTGGCCCCATTCAAACAGGAAATTTAAGATGTTTCGCCCCATTAGCTAGCAATTATAAAACCTTTAACCTGAGAAGCTGTCGATTTTTTGTTTCCAGGCGAACAAGACTGAACCTGTGATTATGCAGACACCGACCTTTGTCTGGGCAAATATTTCTGCCAGAAAATGTACAAATTTAGCTAGCCATTCAGAAAACTTCCCTCCCCAACCACCGGCCCCCAATTAGATATATGGATAGATAGACAGTCAATTTAATCAGTGCCCAAATATAGTTACTAGCCAAGTTCCTTCATTATCCATATAACCGTTACGAGATCAAAGATTATAACATCCTTCCCTCGCCGGCGGTGCACAGAGTAATACGTTCCCACCTTTTAATAAACTTGAGAATGACTTAAGGGGAGATTTCCACTTGAGGGATTTTTTCTGGGCCTCTTTCTCCCTAAGTTTTATCCCAATAGCTTTTGAGATTATATGACGTGTGACCCATTAGTTTGGCGATTTTAAGAACTTTCGTCCCATTTCTCTCAATGTTAAGACCTTTCGTGCCATGTATGTGTCTATTTTGTTCTGGCGAGCACTAGCTAGCCTGTAATTTAAGAGGAACCGGTCTTCGGCCGGGAAATTTTTCTACCGAAAAATGTACACATTTATCTTGAAAGGGGGTCTAGGGGGTGTAATTTTAAGCTTGATAGAGGTCTAGGGAACAAACTAAAAGCTTCCCCTTAAGTAACTTGAACACATTTAAAGAACTGTCAGTGCAGATAGACTTGCGAGACGCCGGAGGCAGGGGAGGACGATAGGGAAGAAGGGAGAATATGATGCGAGCTTAACTTTTCGAGCGAGTACCTTCAGGAAAAATGAGTGGTTTCCAAATGGTAACACTCGTTTTGATTTAAATCATTGCTAAATCCAGTATTATACTGCTGAAGAAGAAATTGTGCTTTTGTATGGTTTACAAATATATAATAATATACCCCTTTGATTTTATATTTCCTTCCAATGCTGAATATATATGTCTAGTGTTTTAATTAATATAGTTATTATAAAGCCATCTACTGAACGGGATAAACTTACGAGACGCCAACATCAATAGGCAAAGAAGGAGGGGAGGAAAGAAGAAAGAACAAATATGACGCGAGCCTAACTTTTTGAGCGCATCCCTTCAGAAATAAATACAGAAAAAAGGTTCGTCCTTTCCAAACGATGATATGCTCATTTTCCTTTTATTCTGCCTACAATTAGACGATACCATGCAATTTAAGAAAAATCTGGTGGTAGTTTGTATACCCTTGATTATACTTCCTAAGCTGAATAAACCCGAAGAATATCTGCCAGAATATATGTAGACATGGTAAGGAAAGGATTAATCTTACGGGAAGCCTAAATCAATAGGAAAAGCAGGAGCTAGGGAGTAATGATGAGATAACAAAATAATATTATGAAGGGAGCCGTATACTTTTAGAGCGAGTCACGCCACAACATTTTGTTAAGCCCCTTACTAATAACATCAATTTGTATTATATCTTGGCTATCATCTAGACGATATTTAACATCTTTAGAAGACTATGTCGGATATGTATAATTCAAGGAGATATGTGTACCACTTGTTTCTATGGAGATTAGACCTAAGCTGAATAAAAAACGTATCGTGCATGTCGGAATATAATTAGAAATACACCATTATACCAACAGGATTACACGTGTGAGACGACAAATCTATGTGGGAGGAGGGAGAGAAGGGAAAGAGAAAAATATGACTGGAGCCTAACTTTTCGGGCGCGTCCCGTCTGGGAAAACATTGTTAGGGAAACTTGGAGTTGTGGCGCCAGACAGACTCGAACCTATTGTCAACACTAGAGCCATATGGATTGGCGATTCCTAAGATAAATGGACATTATCTATACATGTTTTAAGGAGAGATGGGTCATTTTTATGGTCCCCCTTCTCCCTCATGTTTATACTGGGAGTCAGTCCCTTTTATTATACCATATGACCCATTTCTTACGTAATATGGCTGCTATTAGACGACCTTGTTCGGTTTGTAATGCGCAATAGGAATTAAAGGGGGTAACGTCTGTCCCAAGAAACCCTTTGATATAAAAACAATGAATACAAAATGAATACAATCGCCTGCGGACTCGTAGAATAGAATACAAAAATGCGTCATTCTATACTGAAGGGGATACTAGTGACACGCCAAGCACCCCTGAAATAGCGCCTATAATGATATTGTCACTTAATTATAAATAGGCATTAATCCTGTAAACGGAGAAAATAGTATGTCCATGTAGCTACTTGACTAACACAAACCTTAATAAGCTGGTATAGCCATCTGGTGATAGCCAAAATAAAAAAAAATAAAAAATAAAAGTCTTCATAGAATTAAATATATAAATGCATTTTGCAAGAACTTTGTATTAGCCAAAAATAATAGCTATAAGAAGGCCGAACATGAGAGTCAATGAAGCAGGACGATGATGCCTTCCTTAGTTGTATTCTACTGACCATTCATTCATTATAAGTAGGCCGGTAATCGTGTCCCCTAAGCTCTGTAACTCAAAAAGGGCTGGAGCAAATGGGCTGTGAATGTGTGGTTTTACCTCAATACTGTTACACAGAGGTAAGCCTACATGTGATAACTAAGGGCATCTCTAAGATAGTTATGGTCGTTGAAAAACACATAATTGTATTCGTATGGCCAGATTTCTTATTTCATAGGATCAACTAAAACAGTAATACAGTACTTCAAGTAAAAAGGAAAGTATTGATTTACCTTTGACTATTTGGTATACTTAGAGGGGTGACATTTATGGGCACTTTAACGAATGTTCATACTGAATATTTTTTGTTTCCATTCTTCATAAACTTGGCTAATAATAGTGTCTTCAAAGTGTTAAGCTACGAAGGTTATTTTTATACTTGTAATTGAACATAGTCATCCTACGACCAATCACAAATATTCGCGAAAAACATACACCTATATTTGCAAACATAATTACTTGCAATATGATGTCAAACAACCAGTAATTAACGTTAATACTAATTGCTATCAACACCACCCGCGCAGAATATATTTTCAGTGAAGTTCATTACACCAGCTCTCAATATATTTATCAAAGCAGTAGCTATTTCCCTAGAGTAATTACTATCGTGTGCCAATAGAGCCCCTATCGTCACAGAGATCGGTCACCCTATGTCATTTTGGCGTCATTATTCTGTCTTTACGCTCATATATATCCATACCTGTATATACTGCTTATCCGACAATACTGGTGCAGAATATAGAGTTTGGATCACATTTGTACATGTCAATAAATGAATATCACACCGTTTTTTGGTTGATTATGGCACCAAAATGAAGTCCAAAGTAAAACGATGACTACACTCTCTTAGTGCAGATACTCTACTGTGTGGCAGCCAGTAACTACAGTATTATTATAATATAATTGGAGTACTTGTATATTCAGCTCAACATCACAACTACTCGGAATAGAAGGATTGGAAAGTGTTCGTCGTTTTAAGGAAATATATTAACCTGCCTATTGTTAATTGTATATAAAACATGCATTAGTGGTATACACTGGGAAATTGTTAATTATATCAATAGTTGGCAATATTAACTATACCACAAAACAAATATATATATATATATATATATATATATATATATATATATATATATATATATATATATATATGTATATATATATATATATATATATATATATACTGTATATATACAGTATATATATATATATATATATATATATATATACAGTATATATATTTATATAGTTAATGACAGTTGATTCCACTACATCCAGATTTCGATACATCCCGTTTTAGACAATCTCGCGGTGCAAGAGCCCTTACTCTTGGTAGTGGCAATCTGACAGGTTCACTTTGTTCTAAATATAAACAATAATTTATTTCAGCGAAACACAGGTCTCTTCCTAGCGGAATCAGGAATGACGCAATTCATTATATTATGGTTGTTATTATACAATATTAACACCTTCAGGATATGATGACGCTTTTCATAATTATATTTTGGCTATTATCAGACGATTTTTATACAGTATAGCAAAGGTATCTAATCATTAATTTGGTATGTACTACCTTAATTGGTCCTCTGACTTCCAAAATGCCTTCCTAATCTGATTTTTTTTTTTTTTTTTAAATTAAAAAATGAAACGCGTCATCGAATATTGTTATTATTTTAGTTATGTTTAGAAAGAGCCTGTAGGATAAACTGTTATTCCTAAAGGTCTTTCCTGAACTTGATAGAATCGTTTGGTGGTAGCCTGATTAAAGGAACAATTAAGTTAATGTACTTAAACAGTTCAACATTGTATGTCAAATGTCGATCATGATTTTCCGCCCTGACATAGTGATACAATTAACTTATCCGTAGAAATCGTATTAATTTACATCAGCGACCCCGAAAATTGTGAACATCCATTATCAACTAGTATATTGAAAATATAACATAACAGAGAGAGAGAGAGAGAGAGAGAGAGAGAGAGAGAGAGAGAGAGAGAGAGAGAGAGAGAGAGAGAGCGAGAGAGAGCGAGAGAGAGAGCGAGAGCGAGAGCGAGAGAGAGAGAGAGCGAGATAGAGAGAGAGAGAGAGAGAGAACGAACACAAGAGAGAACGATAACAAGAGAGAGCGCGATAACGAGTGAGAGAGAGCGATAATGAGAGAGAGAGAGCGATAATGATAATGAGAGAGAGAGCGATAATGAGAGAGAGCGCGAGAACAAGAGAGCTCAAGAACAAGAGACGCGAGAGCATGAGTGAGAGCAAGAGAGATATGTGTAGTGTATATTATATGATGTGCCCTTTACTTCTTCCTTCTGGGGTCTAAGCTCCCTCTTCAGAATCTTGGCGTTTGCCACTTTGAAGTATTTTTAGTGTCATTGCTGGCTTTGACACAGACTAACTCACAGTTAACTATTTCATTAATACGACGTTTCTTATGTGTTTTAGTCTGGCCAAAATTAGATGAGTTTATTCAGTTTTGTAATTGTTTTCAAAACTTAATGAAGTACAATTGGTCTCATTTTACCTATTGCCTCCCAAATACTTTCATTAAACTGCTTAATATCATATAATTTTAACGTCAAGATATATTCATGCATTAAAACCCCCACCTAGAACATTTCATAGTTGCATAAATGCAGTAAATTACATTGAGTTATGTATGTACATATGTGGTACTTCTCAATTTCCATAAAATCGAGCAGCCTCGCTCGGACCAGTCGGGTTTTTGTTGTTCGCATTTATGTGTATATTACTCTGTATATTGTTGAGTTATACTCAGCTAGGAGAGCCATTCTATGATATCAACATTTATTGTGGCAGCCTCTGTATGATTCAAACCATATGTCATATTAATATTAAACTTCAAAGCAAAACTGTCAAAATGTCTGTGGTTTGCAGAATTCTGCTTCTGTCCCCTGCGACCTCCCATTCAACCTGTCCGTGTGCTTTAAAGAGGCTTATACTGTATTCTCTGGCCCCACACATTAGCTCTGTGTTGTGGCGGTCTCTGTTACCGACGTTTAGTATAGCATAGAAAGGTCAAAGGGTCACCTACACACACAGATAAAGAGTTACACAGAGTTACACATATATTCATACCACACAGACCTTGCGGTCCCTAGTAGGTGGTCCGGCCTTAATACTACTAGAGACAGTGACAGTTTACAGTAGCAGAATGGGACAGCAAAGTAGAAGGCTCTCTCCTTACCCTTCGCTCCCTCTGACCATTTTTTAATACGGAATATAGGATGAAGTGTAAACCTATAGGCTAGGAAATGGCCATACGGATAGTTTTTATATAGGATAGAAATAAATTAGCCTGAAAGATAAATTACACCTACATACCTACTGATACATTCATATAAACCCAATCTTCGTCAGATGATCGTCCAGTCTCTTCTTAAACTTATCAATTGAATTACTATTCCATTCTTTGATCACACTGTATGTGTGATATCTAGACATGTCTTCTTTCTATTTATTTTAATTCCATGACCTCGGTGTGCAGCATTGTTATTAATCGTGAACAGTCCATTGATATATATTGCGTCAGATCCTTAAAGTATCTTAAAACACTCGATAAGAGAGAGAGAGAGAGAGAGAGAGAGAGAGAGAGAGAGAGAGAGAGAGAGAGAGAGAGAGAGAGAGAGAGAGAGAGAGAGAAATACAAAATGTGAATGGAATCAGCTGTTGTTTCTAACCCTGTTGCATTATTAATGGTTGTAATACTTTTGTTTTCTTTTTTGGAAGTAGCATACTTATAAATATTCGAAATGACCTAAGATGAGGAGATATATCCTTACAAGTATGATTTTACGTATCAAGTGTTATGATTAAAAAACATATAGCGATCCTAAAGGTATTGTTTTAGTATCATGATGGCAAAGTTGCTGTACAGGTTCTACTGTACTGTATGTTCTTACTGTGTATCACATTAACCACCTTCTGTACCGGCGACGTTATATTTTTATTTTGTTCTAGCTATAATTAGACGATTTTTGTGGAGCTGTGGTAGTAAAAATGGTTAACCCTTTGAGTACCAGCGACATTTGTTATATTTTTTTCTAGCTGCATTTAGACGATATTATACAGCTTAGGAAGGATCTGTGGTAGTTGAAAGGCTAGGTTGAGATAGTTTGATGTTAGACGTCATTCCTAAACTGAATAAAATGGTATAATAGTTGTCAGAAGATTATGAAATGGGCGTCCCTGGTACTGAACGGGTTAATTAAGAAAGTTCGAAGCCTGTAAATTGCTAGAGACCCTTCTTAAACTGAATAAAATCGTCTATTATTAGCCAGTATCAAATGAAAAGGACAGAACCGGTACTGAACGGGCTAAACTATATTATTGGTCAAGAGGTACTGTAAAGAAGTGCTAATTTGCCTATATTCCTTAGGTGCCAATGCTGATACTGTAGATTTATCAGAATCTGTAGTCAACTTGGTATGTGCCAAAAGAAAAACAAAACGAAAGTCCTTCACGCGATATCCGCGTGGAGTCGTATAGTTGGTTTCGCAATTAATATTTACACAAGTTTAGTTGAGGCATTCATCTTCCTAAACTACTGTACGTATATGATCCCAGAATCGCAATTGTGTATCTATGAACAATTAGTCTATTATTCTAATTGGGTTTCATCTCAAAACAGTAGTCATAATAACAATTCGCACCATCCACAAAGAACCGGGTTTTCACGACGCTGGTAAAGACAAATAACTACCAACAATTGCTCCTATATTGTCTGTATGAAAGCCCAAGTTCATTAGGGCCTACTTAGCTTCCTTAATTATGCCCCTGGGGTATTAAGGAGATCAGAAAGTAAGGTAATGGGAGGATCATTAGCACTAACTTTAATTATGACAACCTTAGCACAGAATACCAGTCGAGGGAGGTAGTTTTGAGGCATGTAAGCAAGATTTTTAGAAGCCATTATGAACTAGGGGTCTCGAAATATAGAGCAATCTGTTTTTGTTTTTTTGTTTGTTTTTTTACGACCATTTATTTAACCCCTTCTGTACCGGCGACGTCTTTCAAATTTTCTTCTAACCATATTTAGCCGATTTTGTGCAGTTTAAGAAGGATCTGTGGTAGTAAAAAGGGTCAAGTGAGACAGTTCGAAGCCTGATAATTGTTGGAGCCCATTTCTAAACTGACTAAAATCGTCTAATAGTAGCCAGAATAAAGTTAAAAGTACGACAGACACCGGTAATGAACGGGTTAAGAAATGAAAAGCAAATTCTGTGCTCCTACTGTATCTATCAGCACCGGAAACCAATGGTTTATTATAACTCGGGCTATTATCTTGTACAGTGTATGTGATTTATGATATATGAAGTAAAGTTTGTCAAGGTAGGTTGTAAGTTGAATACGCACTAAACCATTCTTTATTCCAAAATCTAGCAAAACGATTAAGAACAGTGGCAAAATAAATGTTTCATGTTTTTATTTTGCAATTATTTAGCCTTTGAATAACCGAAAAAATCCTATATTCACCTTCCTTAAACAGTATCTTTAGGGATATTCTACAGAACTACACCTCAATTACGGGATGTCTGCCTTATGGACTTTTACTTCTGTTCTTTCCCTACTCAAGGCACCATACAGTTGCGTAGAAAAGTGATACTTTTGTAATTGTGTAAATTTAATTGTCCCTCCTCTATAAAACTCAGAGCAATACTTTAGAAAATCTGATGGGAGCTATTTGATTAACAATAATGACATAAATATATCATGGGATTTTTTCACTACCACTTACTTAGAAGCAGTGAAAGCGTGCATACCATCGAAAAACCGACGTTCATTCCATAATGATAAGCCTAAATGGTGGATAAATAGATTGCAGGCTGTTTGCTTATACAAAATAAAACAAAGGTTCACGATAGATTTAAAACCTCGGAAAATTATGAAGAACGAGTAAAATTCTTAGATCTACGACGTAAAGCCAAAAAGTTATTTAAGCCACGTAAAAAGACCCTGGCGTTATATGTTACGAATCAAAGTAAAACAAACTCAAAACAATTTGATAGTTACATCAGAAAGAAGAAAGTAGTCTCTTCAACAATTGGACTGTTAGTAGATGCGAACAGAGATTACACCAAAGACAAGAACAGAGGAGTGATGTCCTCAATACCTTCTTTGCATCAGTTTGTACAACAGAAGACCTAAGTGATATTCCCTCCAAGAATACATGGCTGGCTGGAGACTTCAACTTACCAGACATTAACTGGACAACTTACACAACAACGGAGAATGGTGCCCAAAAACGTGACAAAATACTACCACAGAGTGGCAGGAAATTTGTACACGATAAATTCATTGACATAATCAACATTCATTCACTCGCATTAACAGAACTTGAACCAACACGTACACAAATTAGCGTAACAAGAAAACCCTAACATAAGACACGGGGTCACGTCCAACATTTTAGACTTGTTCCTCACGAACCACACCTCTTTTATTACACGAACAAGGATTATACCAGGGCTTAGTGACCACAACATGATACTTGTAGACGCTAACATAGAACCCAAAATCCAGAAACAAATACCCAGGAAAATCTACCGATACAACAGAACAGACATACAGTAGGAGCCATCTCGGTAGACTTAGCTGACTTTAAAGACACATTCCTTGATAAAAACTCAATGGCCAATTGAGCTAAATTGGACCAGACCTTCAGGACTTTATACATGACTCAATAGGCAAGCACATACCCATGAAGACAGATACATGGAAATAGTCACCACCATGGTTCAATAGACATTTACCAAGACTATATAGAAACAAGACAAAATAATTCAAGACCGCTAAACGTTACGATACAGAACACTGGGAACACTAGACAAAAAAAAACAAAAAACATTACAAAGATATATTAAACAACCAGTAACTAACTACACAACCACTTTCCTCACAAACAGCATGCAAAACCACAACAAAATTCTACAGCTTCTTCACAGCGCACAAACAAGACTAGACTGGCATAACAACATTATTACATAACGATTCTCTGGTCACACCTTCACAGGACAAGCACATGCAATTAATTTGCAGTTCCAGTCAGTTTTTACACAAGAAAAAGCAGACTTGCCGGAACTGACACCATCACCACACCCACTTATAACTCCACTGACTTTACATACCCGTAGAATCGAGAAACATTTATCTGAGGTAGACTTTGACAAAGCAGCTAGACCTGACAATATACGGTACCTTGCAGGATACTCAAGGTGAATGCTGCTATTCTCGCCCCTATCCTGCATGTTATAGTCTCACAGACTATTGTCACCAGAGAACTTCCCCAGGACTGGCTATTGGCAAATGTGACACCTATTTACAAATAGCTTAACTATAGACCAATTTTGATTACCTCAGTTCCTTGCAAAATTTTAGAACACATCATCCACCGACATTTAATGAACCATCTGGTTGGCCAATATACTGACTGACGCATAACAGGGATTCTGGCCCAAACGGTACTGCGAGACACAACTACTTGTGACCACACATGACATTACCCAAACCCTTAACATCCCCAAAATTCGACAAGTAGACGCATTAGTACTAGACTTTGCCAAAGCCTTCGACAAAGTCCCCCATCAAAGATTATCAGCCAAGTTAGATTCTTATGGCAGCTGAGGATCACTTCTTCACTGGATTAAGATTTGTTTTTTACCAAATGGGATCAACGTGTTGTTCTTGAGTGTTCTAATTCGTCTACTGTGTTTAACTTCTGGGGTCCCACAATGCACCGTCCTGGGTCCCCTACTGTTTTATTCTTACACAAATTACCTCCCACTATCGCTTACTTCTACTACTAGACTTTTCTCAGATGATAGCTTAGTTTATCGACCAATTACTAATAGGGACGATTGCCTTCGACTACAAGACGACTTAACTGCCCTTGAAGAGTGGGAAGCCAAGTGGCAGACATTTAGACCTGACAAATGTCACCATATCTGCTTCACCCCTTTGAACAAAACCATTCAGTTTTACTACAAACTCCATAGCACTTTTATAGATACTGTTCCCTCCCACAAATATTTGGTGATCCACATCTCAGCGGACATGAGGTGGACCACTCATGTTAGCAACATCAGAGCAAAGGCTAAGAAGGCTCTGGGCTTCTTGCACAGGAATCTCACAAAGTGTAATGCAAACATAAACACTCTAACATTTAAAATACTTGTTCAGCACTGTCTGGGATCCAAACACTCTCAATAACATAAGTTAGAGACCATACAAAACAAAGCTGCACGATAAATACGATGTGATTACAAACACACTACATCTGTCACTTTGCTAAAAATATACATTAGACTAGACCCACTTGCAACAAAGAGACAAATACACAGACAACAGCTGTTATATAAAATCAATGCCAACTTAGTAGACATAGACGAAGATACATAATTACACCCTACAAGTATGCAATTTATGAGATGCAGCCACAACCTAAAATATCACTCCTATCAGGCAAGCGCAGACAGATTTAGACAATCATTGTTTCCCCACAGCATCCAAGAATCACCTACCATCTCATATAGTCAATAGGTCCACTCTTGATTCTTTTAGAAACTAGGATCACCAGTCATCACTAATCCTGATCTTGTTCCCAATCACTAATCCCTATGCACAATCCCCGCATAATGTCGTCCAAGAGCGGCCCTCTACGGGTCCCACTACATACGCGTTAAGTGTAAACGAGAGCAAGCAACCTCAAGGGGTCGCTAGAACTGTTGTTAATTGACTTCCTTTCTATTTTGAACCTTTTTTTCCTGGATATTTTGCAGTCATTTATCAAAAGCACATGACCTATTCTGCATATTGATATATGTCATTACCGTCGCAGGATTAATTTTATGGGCACTATAAAAATCACTGTAAGAATAACCCTTTCCATATACCTCTCCCTATCAACAGCGGTAAACTTTAATTAGGCCCCCTACTGGCAAAATATATGCTGCTTTCAATAAGTCATGGGGGGTTGAGGGGGGCAAAGCTCCCCCTCAAACCATCCTGTATCCCATCGCAAAACAAAATATATTCTTTACTTACAAAACCTGTATATCAGTGTTTTAAGATCAATGGATAAAAGAAGTAAACAGAGTTTTCTGATGGCTGGTATCTAATTAAGACTACCATATTGTTCAAAACTAGATAACACGTAAACAAAAATTCACGAGAAAAAAGGCCAGTTTCCTTGAAATTTATCCTATTGTTGGTAACATTCAAGGAGACTACTGCAGGACTCTTCTTCTTCTTTTTACCTCTGACCGGGTATAGGCTATCCTAGTGTTTACTAGCCTATACCCCTTTGAAAGGACATTAGCCTAACCTAACAACCTTACCTAACCTATCCTAGTATTATAGGTGGGGGCTGCCGCCCCCACACCCCCGCTTTGACTTAGATTTTTGGTGTATTTGTCTGTGAAGTGGGTATTTTTCAATTTGTTGATAACGAAAATCCTCCATGCGGACAATATGGAGAAATATATGACGAATCTATTAGTGCCTATTTTCCCTAATAAATTGTTTCTCATAACGTCGCACTACTGTCCTTGAATATTATACTATTTTTATATACTGTATATGGCTGATATTTTTAAGATTTTGGATTTTTTTTATTTTAATACCACAAATTTTCAGAGTGTTTTTTATATATTTTTTGTTTCATTTGCATCAATATATAGTGTTTGTAATTAATTAGAAATCTCGGAAAAACCTATTTTCCCCATTAGGCCTATCGATCGATCGATGTTGAGACACGCCCCCGATAGTGATTTGAAAAGACATTAGCCTAACCTAACAACCTTACCTAACCTAACCTAGTATCATGGGTGGGGGCTGCCGCCCCCACACTCCCGCTGGTTGAGTATTAGGCCTAATCCCTTAGTAAATAAAAACAAAACATTGGCTGTCGATTATATGAAGGTGAAAGAAAAGTTGATGAAGTCTTCCGTGTTTACTCTGCAATCTTCAGCTTTGATTGTACAGTACATTGATAACAGGAAAGTACCGTATGGACAACCTTGTTACGAAAATTAAATTTTAGTACCATACTTTTATATTAGGTTTTTCCGAGGGTTTAACACATTTTCATATGATCTTTAGAGCTATCGATAACTGGAAGTACCGTATTGACAACCTTGTTACGAAAAAGACACTTTAGTACCATACTTTTGTATTAGGTTTTGCCGAGGGTTAAAACAAATGTTCTTATGATCTTTAGAGCATATAGATTAAATATTTATCTTCAAATATATCAACAAAATTCGTTGTATTAAAATAACATTGAACCGAGATTTTTAACCAACCCCCACATGTATTGCAGTGAGTGTAGTTTGTTTACATTTCAAGGGACTGGTATTCTCGAAATGAGGCTCCAATCCTGACGGTATACGCTATGCTTGACTTGCAGTGTGTTGGCTTAATAATCCTGAAGGGTTGATTAACTCTGAAGTCCTATTATAACTAACCATATGTTTACATTGCTTTCCAAAGAGCTTTGTATTATTTCTCACCATTATGCATAGTTTTTCGGTTAGGTCAGATTAAGTTAAGTTAGGTGATGATATGTCAAATAACCAAATATTGTGATTCAACTCTCAAACCCTCTCGGATAAAAAATCCCAAAAAATCAAAAATATATCTATAGTTAGCGTACTAATGTTCAGAACGTGATCGCGTACCAAGAGGATCGGAAATTTATGGGAATCATAACCCTTTCCCTGCGGCCAATGTATATTTACGTCTTATGTAAAAAAGGCCAGTATTACTCTAGGACCGACCCTATACAGATTTTTAAGTGGGTTTGTTATAAACAACAATCCATTAATATATATACTGTATATGTTATTACCATCCAAAATGCCTTATATGTGCACTCCATAAAAGCACTGTAAGAAACAAAAACTCTCCTTATAATTCTCCCTATCAATTGCAGCGGTGCCAAAATTGTGGGGTAAGATAGAAATTGGGCCCCCTACTGGCAAAATAGATGCTGATTTCAATACGTTACTGGGGGTGAGGGAATCCCTCCCCACTAGTGAGGGGTTTGTGTTAACCCCTTGAGGATTGTGATGCGTTTTGAAAAAAAATCTGGCTATCATTAGACAGTTTTATACAGCTTAGGAAGGATCTGTGAGAGTTCAAAGGGTAAAAAACCGGTCTGAATCAACTCTCTGACTTCCATACTCTCTTCCTATTCTACATAAAATTGTCTAATGATAGCCAAAATAATCTGCCAAAATGTGTCCTGACGGAAGGAGTTAAGAAAAGAGGTCAGGACTGAGGTGAAGACCGCGAGGAAAACATGACGTTAGGACTACATACAGTAGTCCTCAATGGTGGTGTGTTTTTAACATAAGAGAGAGAGAGCCGATACCAAGGCCAAACCTCGGAAACACTCGAGTGTGACTCTCCTACCAAGACCAAGACCAAGGGGGGCAAATAACAGAAAATAAAGCAGTCAAAATAGACGGGAACGTATCCGCGAGCGCACGACCTATGTAAACATGACGACCATACTACATCCTTCTACATCCTTCCCCTGTATTTTCACTCGCAAATGTAATGTGGGGGGGATCAGCTTTCGACGATGAAACAAGCAAAGTATGGATTGATTTTCCTGGGTGACATGAAGAGGTACAGAGGGTATGGTGAATGTGACGTTGAGTTCTACCAAATATTTTAATTGGAGCTCGTTCCAATTTAGTAAAAACTGAAGGGTTTCCTATAACAAAATTTAAAGCTCCTCACCCTAACTCTACTGTATTACCCCTTTGAGTTACTAAGGTAAGAGCAAAATTAATAAAATCCATAAGGCTTCCGCTCTACTCCCTTACAAACTGTTCCAAATAAATAGATATGACTAGGAATCCATAGAATAGTGAAATTCAGAACGGAAATGCCGAATTAATGACATATTATGGAAAAGGTTATCTTTTGGACCGACAGTAGTCCCATCATTCTTTTTAGGCCTACTAGGTCCGGTAGAGCATATACAGTACATCATAAGTCATTACGAGCTGAAATGTATATTAAGGGATTTATATAATAAGATATTAATAGTGTCCCTATAAACGGCCCGGCCACCATCTTCGCTACAGTCGTATGTCTGGAAACTGTCTACTGACTTGAAAGTGATGTGAAATAATCAACCAATAGGAATGGAATTCCCTAGATGACGTCACACCCATTTAGCCAATCACCTGTCATGCGCAGCTCCGCACGTCCCATAATGCAATATATTGGAGAAGAAGGTGAGGGTGGCTGACTAGTGTACCCACAATGGCGTCTTCAGCTAGATGACTCTCCTACTTCTTTCGATTTGTTGTGTGTGACGTGATTTTCATTCATATCCAGTAGATTTATAGATAAATGTTTCGCAATGTTCCCGTTATAATATCCTCAAGTAACCTATTAAGAACTGGTCAGGGGACTGGTTATAACTTGTAGGATGTTTAATTGAAATGCGGAAATCAGTATTCACTGAGAAATAACAGTCTTAAAATGCGCTATGTTTTACCAGACTCGATCTTTTCTTTGAGTCACCCAGGGTTAGGTTTGGTTAGGTTAGGTTAGGTTAGGTTAGGTTATTTATTATTTATCTATGTTTCCGCGTCTAAGTCCATAAAAAAACACCGAAATAATGCGAATTTTAGGGGGGGAGGGGCATTTTAAGACTGTTATTTCTCAGTAAATACTGATTTCCGCATTTCAATTAAACATCCTACAATTTATAACCAGTCCCCTGACCAGTTCTTAATAGGTTACTTGAGGATAGGAAAACGGGAATATAGATAATTTTTTACCCCCATTATCCAATAATAGAGTCAGTTGGGGAAAATTATGATTTTGCCCCCTGCTGTCAACATAGATGAGGATTTCAATTAATCCTGGGGGGGGGGGAGGCTTGCCCCCCTCAACTTATTTCTGTATCCCACAGCAAACGGTTATAGCCAAATACTGCTTATTTTTCGTCTTATATCCTCTTTAACCCCTCTTTTTCTCTGATACTCATAGCCCTCCCCACTAGTGGGGGGCGTATATTTAGACTGTTGGATAATGGGTAAATACTCATTTCAGCTCTTTTTCAGTATATGAGAACACTGTATCTGAAAGAAAAACGAAAAAAAGGGCTGAAATCACTGTCAGTCCAAAAAGTAACCGGTAAGATTAGGAGTAGTGGGCGTACCACTACCAACATACAGCATAACTCATCTATAAAACATTAACCTAACCAAACAACCTAACCTAACCTAACCTAGTATTCATGTAGTACTAGGTTAGGTTAGGTTAGGTTAGGTTAGGTTAGGTTAATGTTTTATAGATGATTTATGCTGTATGTCGGTAGTGGTACGCCCACTACTCCTAATCTTACCAAGTAACCTTTGCCTATATTATTTGTGTACAGACGATATATGAGATGAGCTTACCCTCGACAATTCCCGTTTTCTATTCTAGTAATATGACGTCTTATATATAATTTTTAAGAGCAGCGGGGTCTGGGGGCGGCAGCCCCCAGGTTAGGTTAGGTTTTCGTGTAGGTCTATAATTGCACCTATACGAGCTAAACAAATTATTATTGTATTTAACAGGAAGGTATGATGAGGTAAGTGATGTGTTATAGGTGGCAATATGCGGAAATGGATAATAAGGGCATTCCGCCCCCTCTGACCCCCTTACGAAAATCTACGGTTACTCACTCCACCCCAACTGGATTTCTACTGTTTTACCCAACCAGCAGGGGTGTGGGGGCGGCAGCCCCCTCCCATAATACTAGGTTAGGTTAGGTAAGGTTGTTAGGTTAGGCTAATGTCTCTCTGAAACAATATAAAATCCGTGTCACATCTAGATTGATAGACTTTTGTCAGAGGGGCGGAATGCCCTTATAATCCAATTCCGCATATTGCCACCTATACCACATCACTTACCTCGTCGTACCTTCCTGTTAAATACAATAATATATTTTTTAGCTCGTATAGGTGCAATTATTGAAATTTACCTAGGTTTTTAGGTTAGGGTAATGACAATATTGTCGTCGGAGGTCCGGAGAAGGCTGGCGAGTCACGTGACTATTTGTTTACGTCTGCGATTATCCTCGCTAGGCGGCGGTCATGCTCGTCGGAGAAGCCGTTCATGTAAACAATTGCCTATACAGTACATCCACCTATCTGTACATCACGGTCAAATATATATATTACAGAATGGGGTACTGAAGAAAGTGACACGGGTACTTATTACCGAAACTACCACTAATTATTTATCAATATTTGAAGGCTATTATAGAATAAGGATGTTGCAAGGATCATATTAAAATGTGTTTCAACCCCCGGAGATACATTTTATGTGCACTATACAAATACTGTAAAAAACAAAAACAGCTCCCTATAATTCTCCCTATTGACGCAGTGACTTACTGTTAATTATTATGTTCCTTCCAACAACCAACTATACTCCTAAAATCGATTAATGAAATTTACAAACACATGTGGCAGTCCGTGGATTCGAATCCAGGATGCTCACACCGAAAATCAACACCTTATGCATCGCACCACGAAGACAGTTAAATAGATGCTGATTTCAATAATTCATGGGGTGGGGGGGGGGGGGGGGGAGGCAAAGCCCCCCCCCTCAACCCTGTATCCAAAGGCATAACAAATTGTATAATTATATACTCTGAACATGACTTGCATCTGAGTGTTTTAAGATAGTTGTATTTTGGGAGAAATATAATTTGCCGGGGATTGTAACTAATTTCAACGGTTATTTTCAACGACACTAGTGCAGCATTATGAGAAACAATTTATTAGGGAAAATAGGCACCAATAGATTCGCCAGTATAACTAAATAAGTGGGTCACCAATTATTTTGCAATATTTGAACACACATATGGATTTTATATGCTCTAAACATAATATGAAAATGTGTTTTAAGCCTCGGCAAAACCTAATAAAAATATATGGTACTAAAATGGAATTTTGTCGAAACATGGTTGTCAATACCTTCCTATAGACGGCACCGATTCGTACACACGCTATTTTCACCTGTCTCCCGAGGTCTGTCCACCAGCTTTTTAGTCCACTCCACCTGCCCATCTCTGTCGATAGGTTGGGTTGTTTGGTTAGGTTAATATACTAGGTTTCAGAAACAAGATTCGTAGTTGCGGTAGTATTTACGGTATCTGGACACTTCGAGCGAATTCATATTCGAGCGGAGGCGCATTTAGGTTAGGTTAGGTTAGGTTAGGTTAGGTTAAGTTAGGTTAAGTTAGGTTAAGTTAGGTTAGGTTAATTAGATTGGATTGTGCATCCGCTCGATCAGGAATTCGCTCGAAGTTCCTCGCATTCGTATTTACAGATACGGCCGAATACCGGTAGGCTACTAAATGGGCGCTGGCCCAACCGCCATGTTGTATCCCACGTAGGCCTACTAGGTACTACGGTCACATTGTAGGCGTTAGGTGTGGATTAGGCTTGTATCCAATGTACTAGGTCTATGTTACTGGATATTTATGATTTAAATAAGTGCTACGTTTTCGATAAATCTGGTTATATGGCTTTGCAATTAGGGAAATCATGAGCCGATTTCCGACATGTAGTTAGTCTTTTTCGATTCTCAAAATACGATCCAAGTTTTGCCCAAAATTGGCTCGGGTTTTCCAAAATTATGCTTTTTGGAGTTTGCAATTTCGGGAAACCTGAGCCAAATTTCTAAATGAGGTTACTGTCATTTTGTTGTCTACAAACTCTAAAAATCCGAGCCAACTTTGGCCAAAACTTGGCTCGGGTTTTCGAAATATTGGGTTTTAGGCCTTAGAAATACCTTAAAACCCGAGCCAAGTTTTGCTAAAATACGTTTTAATCGCCGTTTTACGCATTTAACCCCTCATTTTCCCTGTACTTCATAGCCCTCCCCACTATCGGGCGGCGTGTCTTAAGATCGTTGTATAATGGGGAAAACGGTTTCGCCGAGGGTTGCAATTATTTTCAAACACTATATATTGATGAAAACTAACAGGGAAAAATAAAAAAATCCATGGGAAAATTGGTGACCATCTTATTTAGTTTTTCCGATTCGCCATATTTTTCTCCATATAGGCCGCATCGAGGTTTTTCGTTATCAACAAATTGAAAAATACCCACTTCACAGACAAATACACCAAAAATCTAAGTCAAAGCGGGGGTGTGGGGGCAGCAGCCCCGACCTATAATACTAGGATAGGTTAGGTAAGGTTGTTAGGTTAGGCTAATGTCCTTTCAAAGGGGTATAGGCTAGTAAACACTAGGATAGCCTATACCCGGTCAGAGGTAAGAGTACAAAGGAAGAAGAAGAGTCCTGCAGTAGTCTCCTTGAATGCTACCATTTAAACTACTGTATAGTGATGCAAACTACCTAAAACCAAAAAGAAACACCATGGTAAAATTAGTGGTAGTTTCGGTTATATTTTGCGTGACACGTACTAACCTTTTCGATCCAAAGAAGCACCTTTGAAATTCCGTTTGCTCCAAATTGTACAGCCTTATACTGTAGTTGCTTAATTTTAGATACGGTACACCGATTACACCATTTCACTAAAAAAAAAATGAGTTTGTTTTTGTGGGGTTTGAAGGGCGCTCGGGTGGCAGACACTAAGCACGATAACTTTGTGGCACTGCACACTCATGCTGTGAAGAAGAACTGAGCTATGAGTACTAACTTTGCTATGATGAATACATATGAAACTGAGCGACGATTAATGAAAAATAACACGGCATAACCCAAACAATACAGTATGTTCCGTGGGACAAAGGACTGGTGCATAGAGTACAGATGACCTAGAGAGGAAAGAAGATGCCACAAATCTGTAAATAGGGATCCGCGCGTTTGAGAGATGGCAGCACGATCCCAAAGGACAATGGGGGAGGGTCCCCACAGACATTATATTGACTATCTTTGGTCCCATTAATTCGTAATAATCCCTACCTTGTACTAATAACGCTATTAATAATCAATTGAACGTTATCCAGAGACTCTGCAGACATGACATAGTTAAATAGACATAAGTTGAGGCTACTGTAAAGGCCAGTCATCATGTAATTGTCGTTATTATGAGGAGGTGCACAAGCAGACCTCCTCCAACACCCGCCATTGTTGATGTGAGATTCGGGAGTTGCCAACGTCGATGGTGGGACAAAATATCCCTAGATGTCATAAGTATAAATGTCCAGTTTTAGTGCTACTTTACAAATTAACATCTACATAACATGTAACATAATAATATATATTCAAAATTACATTTTAATGTTGTTGTGTTGCTTGAAGGTATACAGCTTGCATCATATATGAGTATGTTTTATAGTGTATATGTATACTTAATGTTTTCATCTTGCTTATATATATCTAATCTATATTAAATAATTTACAAGTGTTTTTACCAACATTAATTAACTCTTAAATACGTTCCCTCTTTAATCTATTGCTCCCTCGTTTTGCGGATATTCCCTTAACTTTGGTAACACTGCAGCAAGCCAGCTGGCAGGCGCGCGCGGCGCACAGACTATCTATAATAGGACAAGCCACTGAGGTGCTTTGGTTGTTATACCGTAAAACAGTGCTGCCATCAAATCCCTAGGACGCGCGGCAAAATAAACGTGTGACGTCACGCTTTAACCTCTAGGTCATCTGTACTCTATGGACTGGTGTTCTCGAAAAGGGGCTCGAATCCTGACGCTATTCTTGATTTACAGTGTGCTGGCTAAATAACCCAGAAGAGTTGATAGCCACTGAATTCCTATTTTAACTAATTATGTTCCGTTCATCATATCACTGGGTTGCACTGTGGTAAGGTTTATGAATAAGGCCGTAAAACAGGGAAGCCACCATGGCGTGTGATACTCGGTTGATTAAATTACCACTTGCTAGTTTCTTGTTAATGGGTAGATACCAATATTTAACAGAAATACACAAATATGTAGGTTTGCATTGGATGGATTTTGTGTAGAATTTGTTTTAATGTATTTATATGTGTGGTGCAAATGTATATAAACTTATAATACTGGCAAACAGCGATGTCTTCCACTTGAACTTCCTTATAGCCCCACATTCGCAACTGGATAATTTTGCAGATCGGTAGTTTAGCAAATTGGTAGTTTAGGCACACGGACTGACTCAAAGGATTCGAAGATTAAAATCATGAAGCCTCGTTACTTCTAGCATACATTAAATGCATTGCAGTTATTGTACTCTAGGATATAATTATATTTTATCATGTAACTACTTATAATAACATAAATTATAATATTTCTGTAATAGACGTGGGCGCCACTATAAGTAATATACACTCAAGGAAATACATCGCAGTCACAAGTTTGCGAACCTGTCACGAACTGAATCGAATCTTATATAAGAATTCGGGGGATTCTCTTATTGTTCGATGGTTAACATTGGACAAGGATTTATGTCCTAGAGTGTACACTTAGGGGCATAAGTTGTGACCTTAAGTTTTCGAATTAATCAAGAATGGAATAGATTTTTCTCAATTGTGTACCTAGTGTATGCATTCTGTTGGTTCATTTAAGCAGTTCGAGCACACAAACTGCCACGACTTAAAACAAAAAAATCTCTCAAGCTAAATTTGAACTTGTATCAGTAGAAACATGTCCGAACAGAAGGTTGCTATCGCTCGCCAGGAATACACCAACACTTGAATGAGGTGAAACGTTATATAATCGCCAAACTAATGAGACGAACTGTCTTAAAATCGCTATAATGATGGGTCGAAATGGGTAGGCAGCAGAAGATCTTCCTGGAATTAGAGACGGTTAATACTAGGGAAAAAACCAATGTATAAGCTATAGAGGATGGCTAGAACTATTGGGTGATGACTGTGCAGTATATATTTTCCACCCACCCCAGCCAAACCCACACAGCCCACCAATGCATTCTAATGAACCCAAGCCGCGAGGTGCGCTTACATTTTGTAACCCACTTCCGATCATTTGCACAGCCGGATTCAATAGTTCGAAGTTAACTTCGATTGGATAATGTGGAAAGTTATCGGAAAACCATATTAATTTCATAATCATTAGATCGGAAATAAATCTAAAGCTGTTAATTCTTATATTGCAAAGTTTCTCTAAAAGGATATATCATTAAGGATGATACTTAACATGAAGTGCACTGAGGAAATCTTCACTTACCTCAGTTGGTGCAAAATAAGGGTAGTAGGTAAAATTAACGACTCAGTAATCACAGCTCATCAGGACCCTGCAGACACTCTTCCGGAGCAACAGGATGAGCGGGACGTGATGGATGAGATTGAATGGTGATAAAATTCAGGCAACACTCGGCAGGTTGATGCGGCAAATTGAGAGAGGATGGGTGAGTATGAAGGAACCAACCATACTCCCAGAAACTCATGGCCTCAACTGAGATGTGAAGCCGCTAAGCGGAGCTTTGATTCAAGCCATGGAGTAGCCAACTACCATAGAGCCAGGTTCCCACAGATCACTGCAGCCAGGAGGTTCCCCAAATTCCCAAGACTATGCTGACGCCAATGTCTAACGAACTGAATGAGAGGTCTGAACCATAGACTATAGAGCAGAGAGGGATAAGTGATGTAATTTGCTGTATCCAACAACAACGGGCAGACTAGTTTGACATCTCTACCACAGTATACAGTTTGGGGTAAATATCTGTGTTTCAGTACTCTAATGGAGATTAATTGAAAAGGGGCTGCCAAAGCCAACATAGGCTAAATCTGTGATGCCCCAATAGCTAATTTTTATTATACTGCGTTTATTATTGTCTATGCCACTTTTGACACTTTTATGAAGAAACGCACAATTCCCGCATATTCTTTCACATATCTGCCACACTAACAGTAGATCTGGACTTGACACGAAAATTGAACTTTGCAGTAAGGGACCCAAAATCGGAGAACGAACCCCCAAGTTCGAACCTCGAAACCGCGAACATATCACATTTTCTCGATTTCAAGGTTTGAACTTGGAGGTTCGCTTTACGATTTTGGGTCCCTTACTGCAAAGTTCCATTTTCGTGTCAAGTCCAGATCTATTGTAGTCTATGGTGATGTCTATCCAGTTAAATTTATCGGGAATTTAAATTAGTTGACCCTTTCCATTTTCTACAATTTCATTTTGCCATCTCTATAGGACCCCTCAACAAGGACCAACTTTTAAGAAGCAAATCTTTACTGTGGGATTTGCTGGGGCTTTCGAGTCTATGTTCTCCGGTCTATGGCCTGAATACACGACGAGGTAGATGGAATTCAACAGTATGCACACTTTAAGACACAAATCCTGGCCAAATACAAGCCTTTCAACAAGCAAACATAACTCCAAACTCTCCATATTAGGCAAAACATTAATGAGAGGATTCGATTAAGTCTGGGATTGCCCTGAAAACCTTAGGTCACGATATATGTCCTAGAGTATTAATATAGGAAGATGATGAAGCCACGGGAGAAGGTGCAGGATCACAGCTGCAGGAAACAACAATTTGAGCTAACTATTACTATACTGTAGGTATCGCCAGCGAACTTGACAATAATCTTGACCCCTTAGCTTCTTATAACTCAAAATGAATGAAAGCAATCGGGATGATATTTCTATCATTTGGGAAGAGTCCACCAGGAAATAGGTGTGGATATTTACAGCCAGTTTGCTCTAGGTCCTTTTGAGTTATAAGGATATCAGGGATCAAACTGTTTGTAAAGTTCGTTGGCACTACTTATAGTATCCCAAACCAAGACCTTCTACGTGTATCTAGGCGGTCTTGCCCAAACCCTCCCGACGCGTAACCATCCCCGGAGATACGCTTACGTTTACATAGTGGGACCCACAGAGAGCCGCTCTCGGGCGGCATGATATGAATGGGTTGTGCATGGACCCTTGACGAGAGCCCAGGAGCATCTCCCTCATCAATCTATCTACGAACTTGGTTATAAGATGAAGCACAGACATAGTAGTTTCATATTGTTGTCATTAAGTATTAAAAAAACAGCTACAAAAGGATTCAATTTGCCATTAAGTGAAGAAGGGCCGTTTTGCTGGTACTCTCTCTTCCTCATACTTATCCCCATTAATGTTGAGGTGTTAGCACGTTTGCACCATTAGTTTGTCGGTTTTAAGACCTTTCGCCCCATTTTCTTTGTCAATATTAACCCTTTGACTGTGGCTATGTTTGGGCTATTTAGGGCATATTCAGGCACTCCTGAATGATAAATCAAGCATCTACATTAAATGAAGTGTATTCTGCCGAAAACTAGGCGAGAATAGCTTCAAAATGACACCAGAACGGGCCCCGTACATGGTCTGGTTCACCCGCAGTGGTGCCAGTGAAACGCGGGAAACCCGCTATTATGTAACACTCGCTCGCTTGGCTACACTGTTGGGAGACACAGAGAGAGACCCGCACGAGACACAGTCAACCTCAGTGAGCCACTCGGTGCTCTGAGGGTCGGAGGTGGGCCCCTCACGCTCCCGCCCACTGACACTCGATTTTTACGGTTTTTACAGGCTTTTAAAGACTGGAAATTGCTGTAACTTGCCAGGACGTTCCAGAACGTCACCCGCAGCGAAAGGGTTAAGACCTTTCATGCCCTTTAGGTGTCTATTTTTTTCCTGGCAGGCGATAGCGAGCCTGTAATTGTGGAGGAACCGACCTTCGGCCGTGACATTTGGCTACCGGAAACTGTACAAATTAATCTTGAAGGGGCATCAAATGGATGTTTTTTGTCTTCAGTGTGATGGAGGTCTACGGAGGAAACTAAAACATATATATATATATATATATATAGAGAGAGAGAGAGAAAGAGAGACCCCCCCCCCCCAAAAAAAAAAAAAAAAAAAAAAAATCACTCTCCCGTTAACTGGATATAAACCGACTATAACCATCTACGAATGCTCAGAAGTGGGTTGCAAAGTGTAAATGGTAGCTCCGGCGCTGCAATATCCTCCGGCGCGCGTGTCGGGAGGCTGAGCGGAATACATGATAACAATGGTGGGAATTAATCTCATATGTAGCTGCTGAGGTGAACCAGAATTAGGCCATGTGTGTAGGAGAGAGAGTGTGTGTTTGTTTGTTGTTGTTGTTGTTGATGTTTGTGTGTGTGAGAGAGAGAGAGAGTGTGTGTGAGTGATAGTGGTATTATTGGATACCCCTACCATCCACCCCTCTCCTTTTCCTCTTTTTCTCCATAAATTTGAAAATTATAAGACGCTTCTAACTATTACAATAGTGTTGATTTATTATATCCTGGCGTGCGAAAGCGAGCCTGCAATTAAGGAGAAGCCGTCCTTTGGCCGGGATATATTTGTCTACCGAGAATGTAAAGATGTAGTTTAAAGGGTATTCTAAGGGGGGGAGGGGGAAGAGGAGGGTTTTAGTTTGAAGATAGACAGATATATAAATAAATATAAAGTATACATGGATACGCACTTAAGGGACACTCTCTATAGGCAGCTTTGGCACTTGTCCCCTTACACATAAAAAATAGATGAACAGATAGATGTGTAGAAAGTTACAGTGTGTGTGTGTGTGTGTGTGAGAAATAGAGAGGGAGAGAGAGAGAGAGAGAGAGTGAGAGAGAGGGATAGAAGCTATCTGAATGGAGGTGTGAACGGCATACGTGATGACAATGGTGTGAATTAATCTTCTATGTTGCTACTATGAGGTCTGGTGAGCTGAACTAGGACCAGCAAATTAGACCATGTGTGTGGGAATGAATGAGAGAGAGAGAGAGAGAGCATATATATGTTCTTTCCTCTCACTAAAACATAACGCTTTCCATAATGCATTTGGGTCTGAGTATATTATTAGATTGATATCCAGAATGTGAAAATGGATATTAATCGTGATTGTGTACTCAACCTTTAACTGTGTTAGTGGTTTAAAGGTTTAGATGCTTGTGTTCTGGGTGTGGTGTCCCGAGTTTGAATCCCGGGAGGACCATATGCTTTCATTAGTTTATTCAAGTACATTGGGGTTTGCAATTGATGATTAATGTTAAGAACTGGGTGTTACATATTTATGTATGTACTGTATGTGTGTGTGTGTGTGTGTGTGTGTGTGTGTGTGTGTGTGTGCGTGTGTGTGTGTGTGTGTGTGTGTGTGTGAGGGTTGTAAACAAACATGTAGAGATGAGATGAGGTGGCAGGGCTATGGCTGTATATGTGTGTGTGTAGCCATGTGTATGTGTGTATATAATGTGTGTGTGTACATATATGTGTGGGAGTGTGTGTAAATAGTATGGTGCAAGGATATGTGCAGATAAGATGTGAGGGCTGGGATATGGCGCCTGATTATTTATGACCAAACCATCTCAAGGTGTTCTTTTTCACACTTTCTAGCACATGCACATTCACACTCACACCTCTCTCTCACTTCCTCATTCGTCTATATATCCCTTCATGTAACTTCGCATGCACTTCTCAAGTAACTCATTTCAACCCCTCGCATACTTGGTTTGAGTCTCTTCACCAACGTCCATGCTTCGCTCCCGTAAGTCAATGTCGGGATTACCACACTGGCATGCAAGGACTTCTTCGCTTCCATGTTGACCACCCTATTTCTTGTTACGGTTTTCAGCGTTCCTACAACCCTCTTTCCTTGTTGCACCCTCTCCCGCACTTCTTCATCCATACTCCCATCTCTATTCAGCACACTGCCCAGATACTTAAATGAGCCAACATTCTCCATAGCCTGACCGTTCAACCTCACCTCATACACTGTGGCTGCACCCCTTTGAAAGACCATAACCTTGCTCTTCCCCACATTTACTTTCAGAATCCGTTTTTCACATATTGTTCCAAACATATTTACTAGACCCTGCAACTCCCATTCACTATCGCTCATCAGAACTGTATCATCGGCAAACAGCAGTATACTGCTGTTTGCGTAGTATACTGCTGAAGAGCATGTATGAGGGTGCAAAGGCGTCAGTACATGTGGAAAATGAGCAAAACGAGTTCTTTGATCTGAATGTTGGGTTGAAACAAGGGTGTGTTATGTCCTCATACCTGTATACAGGTATGAGGACATAACACACCCTTGTATACAGGTATGAGGACATAACACACCCTTGTTTCAACCCAACATTCAGATCAAAGAACTGGTTTTGCTCATTTTCCACACGTACTGACGCCTTTGCACCCTCATACATGCTCTTCACTGCTTTCAGCAACTTGCCATCTACTCCGTATATTTTCAGTACTTTCCGCATACCTTCTTTATCCACTCTGTCATAGGCCTTCTCCAAGTCCATAAAGGCAGCATACAACTTTTATCCCTTCTCCAGATATTTATCCACAACATATTTCAGGGCAAAAACCAGATCTACACATCCTCTTCCCTTCCTAAACCCAATCCTATGTTAGAAGCATTGCTAAGAATGCCTCTAAAAAACTGGGACTCCTGTACAGAGTTCGAGAATTCTTCACTGACGAGCAGTTGGCCGTGATATATAAAAGTCATGTGCGTTCTCAGATGGATTACTGTTCACCTCTGTGGGGTGGAAGTGGAGTGGTTGCATTGAGGCAGTTGGACAAAATTCAAAATAAAGCTATTAGATTAATCAATAACCCTGCAATCACACAGGACCTTCCTACATTATCCATACGAAGAAACGTTGCATCCCTTGCATTATTGTACAGATATTTTCACAGCAATTGTTCCGAGGAACTTGCTTCAATTGTGCCGCCTCTCCACATCTTTGCCCGTAGAACTAGGGCAGCTGAGAGCGCCATGAATTTACACTTTCTCCTCCACAATGCAGAACTTCTGCTTATCAGAATTAATTTATCCCCAGAGCTACTACTCTTTGGAATTCACTTCCCTCGAATTGCTTTCCACAAACTTACAATCTACAAATGTTTAAATCCAGTTGTTACAAACATTTTATGAATGGAGGATGCCTTTAGGCACATGGACCTTTTTGTTTTTATCTGTGTTTTTCCTTCCTCCGTTCATTGTCTCTTAAAAAAAAAAAAAAAAAAAAAAAAAAAAAAAAAAAAAAAAAAAAAAACGCTCGTCACCTATCCATTTATCCATTCTTGCTCGCACTATCTCAATCACTACCCTACTGTACACCTTCCCTACTACGCTTAGAAGACATATTCCCTGGTGGTTACCACACACTCCTCTTTCCCCTTTACCATAATACAGGGGGACTATTATGCCTGTCTTCCAGTCATCAGGTGCACTGCCCTTCTCCCATGCTAGTTTGCACATTTTCCATACCCATTCGATCACTATCTCACCACCATACCTCAGCATTTCCTCACACACTCCATTTATTCCTGATGCTTTCCCCATCTTCACTCTTTTCATGGCTTCACACACTTCTGACCTCCTGATCCCCACCTCCTCCTCCACTACTTCTCTTCTTCTCCCTCCCATACCCCATCCAATTATGTTTGCTGGCACTTCATTCCTTACATTCAGCAATTTGTCGAAGTACTCCCTCCATCTCTCAACTCTCTCTTACTTCTCGGATATCACACGCCCTTTCTTATCTTTCACACTCTTACTATTTTCCTTGCCACCTTCCCTAACTTTCTTGACCTCTTTCCAAAACAGTTTCTTACACTCACTCCATTTCACACTCAGATTCCTTCCAAATTCCTCATCTGCTCTTATCTTACTTTCCTTCACTACTCTCTTTTTATCCAAGTACCTCACTCTTTTCTGTCTCTCCAAATCTTTATTCCTTCTACTACCCAACCACTCTCTATACGCTTTCCTCTTATCTTCAACAGCTATCTTACCTCTTCAATCCACCATGCTGTACCCTTCACTCCCCTCCCTCTTCTCCTTTCTCCACACACCTCCTCATATGCTGCACATATCTCCTCCTTAAACACTTTGCTCACCTCCTTCACTTCCTCCATGTCAAACCTATCTAGTCCTTTCTCTACTGCTCTCTTGAATTTTTTCCTGATCTCCTCCTCCTGCAACCTCTCCACCCTCTTCGCCACTCCACCTTCCTCTCCCATCCGCCCAGCTCTCCTCACCCTCTTCTTTTGTATTATAATTTTAGCTACTACTGCATAATGGTCAGACAGACGCACCCCAATACACCCTAGCATCCAGCACAGAATTCTTCATTCGTTTATCCACATATATAATCAATCAGTGCCTTTCGTTCCACCAATGTCTCATCCTTCCTCCTCCACACCACTTTCCATGTGTACTTGTGTATCGTTATGTGTCGGAAGAAGGTGTTGGCTATCCACAGCCTCCTCCCCATACATATGTCCACAATTGCACTACCATTCCCATTTACCTCTGATTGTACACCCCACCCTCCCGCCACTCCATCAACTTTCCTATCACCCACCTTCCCATTCATATCGCCAATCAGAAATATTCTTTCGCTCTTGCCAAACATATCCAGGCACGCCTCCACATTCAGCCATAACTCCTCTTTCTCTCTTACAAGTGTATCCTCTGTCGGAGCATACACACACACAACCACCCACATTTGTATTCCTACTTTCATTCTCACCCACACACCCACCCAAGAGTACCCTACAACTTACATTTATACATTTGTCAGAAGATGAAATGTCCCGGCCAAAGATTGGCTTTGCCATTTTGTGCAGAAAGAAAATCGACGTCTTAATGGGTCAATTTGTGATATAAATACCAAACTAATTGGGAAAAACTTGTTAAAATCGCATAGCTAACGAGGTGAAACACTGAAAGGTCCAAAAGGCCTCTCTTGAAATGAATACAGCAAAATAGTCATAATTCCGTGAGAACGCCCGTATACGCTAATCCCTATCATAATATAATTACCTGGTGCTGCCAAACCGGCCTCGGAGATTGGAGATTGGCGGGGGAGATGCGGTTATTGAGAAAATTTCACTAAAATGCTAATATGCAATAACATACATTTTATTTACAGTATAATAATATATATATGGTATATAATATATATATATATATATATATATATATATATATATATATATATATATATATATATATATATATATATACTGTATATATACATATGGGTGTTTAAAAACTACACCATCAAAATTACAGGGCTGTAAGGAGAGCATTGGGATCTATCTATCTATCTATCTATCTATTGCCTGACGCCGTGATCCCCGAAGGGGTGGCCACGAACGAACCGCCCCCATGCACCTCTGTTCCCAGTCAGTCGACGCCCCTCCCCCCAACCAGCACCGACTTCGTTCACGTACTTCCTCACTCCATCCTTCCACCTCTCATTCGGTCTACCTCTCCCTCTCTGTCCCTCCACCTCGCTCTCGTACACCCTCTTAGTCACTGGGATGCAATCATAATATCTCATGAAATACAAAAGGACAATATAATATTGCATTGCCATGAAAGCCTCGTATACCTTCATTTCTCACTTCTTAAGCTCACACTAAAAGGAAAACATGATAGAGTACCTCCTTGTAAGACTCTCTGTCTGTCCGGAGGTGGAGAGGGATATAGCTCCCTGTGTTTTGTGTTAACACTGCTTTGATGGTGTGTGTATGTGTATTTGTGTTTGTTGGGTGGTTGGGAAGTAATAGTCTGTGTTCGAGCTAGAAGTCGCCTATTTTCGTCTATGGGATGGTCTTGGATCTAATCCATATATATATATATACAATGTCTTATTTCTTGTTCCCTATATATTATGTCCTGCAATTTTGATGCTGTAGTTTTTTAAACACCATATATATATACAGTATATAGGGTGTTCCTAAGGAGGAAACGATATAACTTTGGAAAATTATAAATCAAAGTATTCTAAGCCTAAAATGATCTATAGGAAATGTTCAATTTCTCAACCAGTATAGAGTTGTTGCATGTTGAAAATGGTATTTTCCTTTGTATTTCCCAATAAGGCTGGCCTAGGTGCCCTAGTGCATACCACACCTCCATCTAACTGCAATTAATATCATGTTATTATAAAGATATTGTAATTGTGTGACATGCAAAATTATAGTAGACATATTAGCTCACTTAATTGAACCAGTTTAAACCATTTGACTGTTATGGCCTGTCCTAAATACAAGGGTATATAGATAGATAGATAGATCGCTTTACAGATAAATAGATACATGGATAGATGGGTTGTTATTGATCAATCTTCCGTTAATATTGTTTGTAGGCTTCATTCGATTAATTATATGTAACTCTCTTGCAACATGTTTTAAGCATACGACAACTTGTCATAAGCACAGGATCAATGTATATTATATTTTCACATAAATGTAATTAAGAGGAAACACCATTTGTGCTTTATAAATACATATCACCAACTCACAGGAACAAAGCAAATATATATTATTTTCATATTTAGATAAACCGATTACTCCTCTGATCTTGTTAAAAATGGAAATATATTTTCATTTAATATTCTAAACTGTTTAAGACCATCAAACAAATGTAATTTATGATGTCCTTTAAGTTTACAGACACATTTTCTTTTAAGTTAATATATATACTGTATATATATATATATATATATATACAGTATATATATATATATATATATATATTGTTACGGCTGGATCGGCAATACATATTCGGGATTCTTGATCGTAGGACAGAAATGGCTTAAGTGACAACGACACGCTCGATTCCAGTCCCAAATACTATATGCTCCAGACAACAAAAGCACCAACGCCCTACAGAGTTATCGTCTACGGTAACGAGGTACCTTAACTCGGCGAAAGTGTACAACAGGGGTAGGCTATGAGGCTAAACTCCCTCAGACATTTATAGGTTACGTTATTACTAAAGAAATGCAATACTCAAGAAACTACGTTAATATTAAGCCTCTAATAATGTAGAATAGAAGCAGGCTAAAGGTATGACAGTGAAATGCTAAATGACAAATGTACACGCCTACTTGAAAGCGCGTGCACTACACTAACTGTCCCCTACTAACATGCACTAGCATGTAGCATACAAGATGTTCATGATCCAGTAGATACCTAATAATACACATGGGAGGAACATAAACAGTAGTCACTTATATAATAATGAATCTATACTTGGAATAACTAAAAGGTTGCAGGCAACAGTACTGCGCCGGTAGCCTACTACCGCATAGGCTACTTCGCTTCTCTCACTCTGTCTCCCCTCCGAGTCCGTATGCGCCCTACGCAACAGAACTCCGGACACAGCAGCAAAACGACAGTGCAGTTAATTGATACATGAAAGTATTAATAGTGTTGTCTTGTGTGTGAGTAATGTGTATTGTAAAGTGTTATAGATATATACTTAAAGAGAGCTGCAATGCATAGTAAAATAAAGATATATCCCACTCATCATCCCCATGTGTTCTAGCTAGCAGGCCAAGTCACAGGAACAACGAGTCCCAGCACCGAAAGCGAGAACCCAGGAGAAGACTGTAGAGAACACAAGGACAGATAAATTACGTTACTCTACTATACCGGCACTACGAGCGAGCGGTAGTCTCGGGTACTACACTCGCTCCTGGCTCAGTATGCAAATCAAGGCTAAGTCCTCGTCCCTCTACAGACAACTCCTGGGCATGGTCGGGCTCTTACACATGGCACCAGTCTAGTCACAAATGGGATGATGAGCAGGGCATATAACTCGTGAACATGTAGAACGTTCACCAACTATCCTCATCAAGAAGATCGCTGTTCACATTAACCCCTTAAATCTAATACATGTAAATATATGCTTGTCCTAAGAGTAATACGAGAGGTGAGTGCTGAAACTCCTTTAGGACCTCAAGGGAAGGTTATGCATTTAAATAGAGAGAAGAATGAAATGAGAGTAATGTCGTCAGAGAGAAAGAGTGCAACCGTGAGAAGTGGGGAGAGAGAGAGCAAGGGATGTTAGAATCTCAAAGGTTCTAGGCAACCTGATCATAGTACACACAGCCAACCTCCAGGCAGTGTGCTGTACGACAACATGGGCCCAGCCCAGGCAGGCAACAATGGACTACCAACCCTATCGCGCCTAGCTATAAGGGCAAGGCTGCCAACCAGTCCATACGTCTGGCAACCACCCGGCCGGCAGCGCGGCGTGTTGCTACCCTCTTGCTCTGAAGCCCAACTCACTCTCTCTCTCTGAATTCCCATTATCCTATCTATCAACTTCTCTATTGATACTACATATTAAATGGAAGGTCTCGACATGGCTTAAAACAAAACCCACCACTGGTTAGCACATGACGAGACCTTTGCAGAGATACAAAGAACATAGTTATAAGTTGTCACACTCAATATACATTGCGGCTGACGGTAGCCAGATCACGGGCGGTACAGTGGAGTACCAAGGAGTACAATCAGGTTGCGTTGCCCAGCACTGGGGTGCGTCACAGCCCCCCCAAGATTTTAGATAATCGACCTTAGAAGCATTATCAAAATCTGACAGGCAACCAACCGACCTGCTACCCTTAGCTGCCACTAATTGCAAAAGGTGCACAACAACTGAAGTGTGAATTATACATAAAACACAATATTGCATGCATCATGCTACAACAATAAAGAGTTACAAAACTAAAAAAAAGAAAGAGTTTTCTCGTTTATTTTATTGTTTTATAATCTTTTTGGACGGCGTTATGATAGCCTAATTTTATTCCTGCTCAACCCACACACCGTGCACGACTATCTTGGATCATCAACCCTTGATAGACAATGTGCTATCACGTTCTCACTCCCGGCAATATACTGAATGTTGAGATTATACTCTTGGAGCATTAGGGACCACCTGGTCAACCGCATATTCCGATTGTGAAACTGATTTAGGAATTTCAAGGGATGATGGTCCGTATAAATCGTCACTACCGGGCCGTAGGCTGGATCATAAACTTCGAAATGTTTGAGCGACAAAACGATAGCCAGAAGCTCCTTCTCTATAGTCGAGTAATTCCTTTGTGCCGAATTAAACTTGCGAGAAAAGAAGCTCACTGGGTGTTCCAAGCCCTCGGAATCAGTCTGCAGTAACACTGCCCCGGCACCTACACCGCTGGCATCAGTCGCCAGCTGAAAACTCCTGGAGAAGTCTGGGGCCCTCAAAATCGGATGTGTACACAGCAGGTGCTTGACTAGGTCGAAAGCCCTCTGACACTCCGCAGCCCAACAGAACTTCACTGACTTCGACAGTAGATCAGTTAACGGTGCTAAGACAGTAGAGTATCCCCGGATGAAGCGCCTATAATAGCCTATCATACCTAGGAACCGCATGACCTGGCGCTTAGTGGTGGGCCTGGGAAACATATTGATAGCCTGTATCTTGCTCAGGGGGGGGCACACCCGGCCTAACCCGACCACAAAGCCAAGATACTGCACAGTAGCCTTTACAAACTCGCACTTCCTCAGGTTCACCACCAGCCCAGCATCGTGCAACTTCCTAAACAGGGTCTCTAAGTGCCTTAGGTGATTTTCAAAATCGTCATCATATACTATCACGTCATCAAGGTAGACCGTGCAGTTAGGGATTTCGTCACAAATATCGTTCATCAGGTTCTGAAACGTGGCAGGTGCGTTCTTAAGCCCATAAGGCATTACGTTACATTGGTAGGTCTTGCCATCTACCACAAAACCACAAACTTGCTTAGCTCGGTCCGACAGGGGTACTTGCCAGTAGCCTTTTACAAGATCAATTTTAGTAAGGTACTTTGCATTCCCTATCTTGTCCACGCTGTCGTCAACTCGAGGCAAAGGGTAAGGGTTGGTAGTGGTCAAGCCATTTAGCCTACGAAAATCTATGCAGAACCGCACCTTGCCGTCAGGTTTTGGCTGCAACGTGACGGGTGATGTCCACTTCACATAACCTTCAGTGATCATCCCTCTCTCAACCATGTACTTTAACTCCTCCCGTAAAGCTGGCAACTTTACCGGGGGCACACGGTAGGGCACTGACTTGAAGGGCACATTATCACCGACGTCCACGTCGTGCGTTACCTGAGTAGTGAGACCTGGGTGTTCGGCGAAAACAGAGGGGTATGACCTGAACAGGCCTAGGACAGCAGCACCCTGGTGCTCAGGCAGGTGACTTACAACTTGCCTAGCCTCTTGTTCAGTATTCCCCGCCCACTGTTCCGCGGAAATGACACAGTCCCAGCTATCCTCCTCAGCAGCATGACTGTCCCCACCTCCTTTCCACCCTGGCCGCTGCAGGCCAGCACAGGGACAGTGAGAGGCTCTGAGGGGCGTCTCACATACTCTTTCATGAGGTTAACATGACATAACTGATGTTTTTTCCTACGGTCAGGTGTTGCAACGAGATAATCAAGGCCGGACAGTTTCTTAGCCACCACATACGGCCCAATGAACTTGGCAGAGAGGGGGTGTCCAGGCAAAGGTAAAAGCAACATTACCTCCTGACCCACCGAAAACTCCCGAAGCTTCACCTTGGCTTCATACTGGTGCTTCATGACCGCCTGTGCATTAACCAAGTTATTACCTGCCGCTGCCATGCAACCTATAAGTCTCTCCCGGCTCGCATCCCCATCTTCCTCCAACTCTATGGCACCATTGCTATAACGAGCTAGGCTAGCGTCTTGCAGCTGCTGCTCACTAATGTCTCCGGGCGTCAATGCATCAAGATGGTTTTGTAATAAGACATTACCCCGGCTAGTAGGCTCTACTGCCTTAGTGGCTCTCGCTACAGCTCTTGCCTCACGCGAAGTCTTACCCAACTCTGCCTTGTTACACACCATCTCTGGGCCAGAGTCAACTCCCGTGTTTATTATAGGTCCAAGTACCGAATCACCGAGAAGTGCAGCAGAATCAATGTCCCTTTTCCTGCCCTTAGCAACCTTCTCTGATCCTTCCTCCACTGTCCCCGAGGTTGAGTGCTAGGCTGTGCAGGAGCCGCAGAGCGAGATCGGGTTACCACACAGGCCATCTCATCCTGTTGGCACCTCCCAACCCATTCCCGATTCTCACCATCCACGTCGGCCGCCCTCTCGGCAACGACTAAGGGTGGAGTCCCGGAAGTGGGCACCGCAAAGTCGTTGCCGAGAAGAAGGTCGACGCCCTCAACTGGCAAACACTCAACGATCCCTACATCCAGCTCCCTGCACACCTCTCCCACTCTCAACTCCAACCTCACAAGTGGGTATGACCTCGTAGCATTTATACCCTGCACCACAACAACTCTGGCCGCATTTATCGGTTTCCCTGTGAAGTTCCTCAACAAAGTTTGCGAAGCCCCCGTATCCCTCAACAAGTCAACCCTCCGTAGTTCACTCCCCCAGCTCACAAACCCGTGTCCCCGATGGCTACAGAAAGTGTCCCGGACAGGTGTCGAGCCTTCCGTACGCTTCTTTACCGCGTGTGCCTCAGCTACTGACAACCTACCCCGGGCAGTTGCTGCAGCCTTCAGAGACACACCGATACTGTGAACCAATGACACCGGCTTAGCGGGAGTGTTACTAGGGCACTCACGTGAATAATGGCCTAGCTTCTGACATTTGTAACATTTCACATCCCAATGGGCTTCTTCCCTTGTGCGGGCGAAGAAGGGGCCTGACCTTTAGTAAACGGGAGAGGCTTGTGTTTGTAGGTGTTATTAGGTGCAATGCTTTTAGTGTGGTTATGTGTGTCATAGGATTTGTTATTATCGAAAACTCTGGTGGGTGGGGTATAGCGCCCCTTCTGCCCTGACTCAGCCCTCTGAGCGGCACCGCAACCACGAATCAATGATAATCTGAGGTCTGCCATCTTGGCAGCCTCCTCTACTGTCTTGGGACATTTTCCTTAATGTTCAGCGTTAGATCGGTTCCAGTACATTTGTAAAACTGTTCCAGATAGAAAAGTTGCTTAATTTCCTCAGCCGACTCTGCGTGCTCGGACCGAAACCAGTTATTACATGCATCTGTTAAGTCCCGTGCGTGCTCCATAAAACTGACGTCGCTCTTCTTATTCACGCCACGGAACTTCAATCTATAAGTTTCGGGTTGCAGTTCGTAGGCCCGGAGCACAGCCTCCTTCACCAGTCCATACACGACACTCTCGTCCAGTGACAGTGCATCGTAGGCTTTCAACCCCTTACCCACTAGACGTGATGAAACTAATGCTGCCCATTTAACCTCCGGCCAGTCATACTCACGACACTTCTTTTCGAAACGAGCAAAAAACTCAGTCACTGCTGTCTCATCAAATGCGGGTACTAACTTAATTAAATGCGAAAGTGAGTCTGTAACCCGGTGCCCGCCACCGAGATGACGCCCCGTGGTCTCTACTCTAGACTTCTCGACATCCATTTCAGCCTGGTACCTGGTTGCATCCTGATTGGCTTGGATTCTAGCAACCTCTATGCGTTCTATACTAGCCTGTTGTATCTGAGTCTCCTGCAGCTTAAACTTGGCTAGTTCTAGCTGAAATAACATCTCAGGAGACAGGCCTGGGGGGGGAGAGCACAAAATGGGGGATCCACACCGAGACGTGTTTACGGGTAAGCCAGCTTGCCATTGAGAACCCTCCTGCTGCATCGTGCTAAGACTCGCTGGCTGAGGGCCCAGCTCAGGGGTAGAGTGGAATGGAGGCTTGGAAGGAACCCCCCAAGACCCCACTCCACCCACCGCCCCATCGCCATCACCCAACAAACATGCCACCAAATTCTTCTTGGGCCAACTGTCAGGACAGTCCCGCCCCAAAACCGTGGCTAAACAGCGAAGACCGTAACAATCAATAGCCTGCAGGCGCTGTTCGGTCAAAGGTGTCTGCAAAAATGCCCGGGCATCCCTCTCTCCACTTATAACACTCCCCACCCTAAATATCTGCTGTACTTGCTGGTCACTAGGCTGTACCGTGTTATCCTCCCCCGTAAATGATGAGTCATTAGACATAGTGCTGGTTATACAATTGCTGTTCATAAACAAAAAAAGTGCTTATTACTAATTGCAGTCTCGACTCACAAAATGTTAAAGATGCTTGAATGACTCTACTCTAGACACCTAACGAAACAATCTGCAAGTCCACCAATACAATAATGACACAATAAAAATTCCTCCAATATGCAAGAAAATTCTAGCCAGCTCTACTAGGTAGCATAGAATAGTTCTCCAAAAAACATGTGATAGGATACTACTGAATCTTGTGCAAGGTCGCCATTTTGTTACGGCTGGATCGGCAATACATATTCGGGATTCTTGATCGTAGGACAGAAATGGCTTAAGTGACAACGACACGCTCGATTCCAGTCCCAAATACTATATGCTCCAGACAACAAAAGCACCAACGCCCTACAGAGTTATCGTCTACGGTAACGAGGTACCTTAACTCGGCGAAAGTGTACAACAGGGGTAGGCTATGAGGCTAAACTCCCTCAGACATTTATAGGTTACGTTATTACTAAAGAAATGCAATACTCAAGAAACTACGTTAATATTAAGCCTCTAATAATGTAGAATAGAAGCAGGCTAAAGGTATGACAGTGAAATGCTAAATGACAAATGTACACGCCTACTTGAAAGCGCGTGCACTACACTAACTGTCCCCTACTAACATGCACTAGCATGTAGCATACAAGATGTTCATGATCCAGTAGATACCTAATAATACACATGGGAGGAACATAAACAGTAGTCACTTATTATAATAATGAATCTATACTTGGAATAACTAAAAGGTTGCAGGCAACAGTACTGCGCCGGTAGCCTACTACCGCATAGGCTACTTCGCTTCTCTCACTCTGTCTCCCCTCTGAGTCCGTATGCGCCCTACGCAACAGAACTCCGGACACAGCAGCAAAACGACAGTGCAGTTAATTGATACATGAAAGTATTAATAGTGTTGTCTTGTGTGTGAGTAATGTGTATTGTAAAGTGTTATAGATATATACTTAAAGAGAGCTGCAATGCATAGTAAAATAAAGATATATCCCACTCATCATCCCCATGTGTTCTAGCTAGCAGGCCAAGTCACAGGAACAACGAGTCCCAGCACCGAAAGCGAGAACCCAGGAGAAGACTGTAGAGAACACAAGGACAGATAAATTACGTTACTCTACTATACCGGCACTACGAGCGAGCGGTAGTCTCGGGTACTACACTCGCTCCTGGCTCAGTATGCAAATCAAGGCTAAGTCCTCGTCCCTCTACAGACAACTCCTGGGCATGGTCGGGCTCTTACACATGGCACCAGTCTAGTCACAAATGGGATGATGAGCAGGGCATATAACTCGTGAACATGTAGAACGTTCACCAACTATCCTCATCAAGAAGATCGCTGTTCACATTAACCCCTTAAATCTAATACATGTAAATATATGCTTGTCCTAAGAGTAATACGAGAGGTGAGTGCTGAAACTCCTTTAGGACCTCAAGGGAAGGTTATGCATTTAAATAGAGAGAAGAATGAAATGAGAGTAATGTCGTCAGAGAGAAAGAGTGCAACCGTGAGAAGTGGGGAGAGAGAGCAAGGGATGTTAGAATCTCAAAGGTTCTAGGCAACCTGATCATAGTACACACAGCCAACCTCCAGGCAGTGTGCTGTACGACAACATGGGCCCAGCCCAGGCAGGCAACAATGGACTACCAACCCTATCGCGCCTAGCTATAAGGGCAAGGCTGCCAACCAGTCCATACGTCTGGCAACCACCCGGCCGGCAGCGCGGCGTGTTGCTACCCTCTTGCTCTGAAGCCCAACTCACTCTCTCTCTCTGAATTCCCATTATCCTATCTATCAACTTCTCTATTGATACTACATATTAAATGGAAGGTCTCGACATGGCTTAAAACAAAACCCACCACTGGTTAGCACATGACGAGACCTTTGCAGAGATACAAAGAACATAGTTATAAGTTGTCACACTCAATATACATTGCGGCTGACGGTAGCCAGATCACGGGCGGTACAGTGGAGTACCAAGGAGTACAATCAGGTTGCGTTGCCCAGCACTGGGGTGCGTCACAATATATATATACACTCAACCATCCACATCTCCACATATTTAACTCTCTGTGACCCATATATTTTATTTTAAACACATACATACATTTACACCCAGTTACTCTTTCTGTGTTCCATATTCTATTTGAAACACACACACACACACACATACACACATACACCCCGTGGCGTAACTGATAGCGCGTCTGTCTCACAACCAGAAGGTCCCGGGTTCGAGACCCGGGCGGGGAAGAGACAGGGCAAGTCTCCTAACGGTGTAGCCTCTGTTCATCTATCAGTATAAATAGGAACCTGGTATAAGTGGACGAAGTTGTGACGTCCCATCTGGGGTTGCTGATCAGTTACAAGGTGAGATGGGTATCGTACTGGTCAACCTAAGCTACTGGTCAACCTAAGCCTTCGGGTGAGACTGGTACCGTAGTGAGAACATTTGGTACCGTACAGATTAACCCTAAGCCTTCGTTTGCAGATGTCGCCAATTGGCTAAAATACAGACTACACACACATCCACAGCCATTCCAACGATACATAAACACTTAACATGCATTTCACGCAATACATTCCCAGTTAAGGAGGCGCGATAATAATGAGCTTAGCTCGCATTGCGTGGATTCCCCTTGATACAAGCAAGTGAACACATACACACACACTAACACTCCTTCCACCTGTTTCTGATCCCCCCTCTGGCCGCTTGCAATTTTTCATAGGGAGACTTTAACCTTTTCTTCTTACAGTATCTAGTCCTGTTTCGTATTTGTATCCCAAAGCTGTACAGTTTCTCATAAAATTCGTTGACACTGTTAGTTTTATGCAAATACAAGCATCTGAATTATTTGAATCATTCTTATTTCTTTAAAATTATATATAGTGTAGGCCTATATGGTTTTATAATTGATGTATGTTAAATCAAGGTGATATTATAATGTCGTTATTGTTCCAGCAAATTCCTATGAGCAAGTTTATTCTTTATATATAATTTTAAACAGGTGTTCTACCTAGCTTACTTTAGTTCTCTAATTTTGTTAATTCCAAAAATCAACAAAACTGTTAACCCTCTGCCACAGCCATATCATAATCCAGGTATCTCACTCTATTCCTCTTTAACTCGGGAACTGGAGGGTCGGCAATAATTTGTCTTTGTCACCCCCAATGCTATTCCCACTTGTTTTGTTGCTGTTACATGTTAATATCTTCATATTAAATGTAAAATTGGCGCATATGAATAAGTAATAACGATATTTATGGTAAAATGACGATTTTAGGCGGGAATGAACCAAAATCTCCTCGCTTGGCGGGAGGGCTTGAACTACCAATGGCGCGCCGCTCTCGGGTTAACATGGAGGACCTTGTACCCCTCAGATACAGGAATGCAAACCTGAGAAGAGAGAAGAAGAGCCGGCATCTCATCCATGTTTTGACTTGACATCTCTGCTGGCGCTACTTTTCTGATATTTGTTCAGCTACCCTGGCATAGAAGATATCTCTCCAGTTGGGTGAAATTCAGTTGATCCCTCTTCAAAATTCTTTCTTAACAAGCTCAGATTCTTCTAATTCTCTTTTCTCATGTATGCTGCCTTGAGTCCTTGTTCGCGATATGTCTGTCCTCTTGGGTTGAAGATCCCGAACGCTGTCCCCTCGTCCAAAAACTTCGAGCACTTACGTCTACTTTTGCTTCATTCGATTTGGTGTTCTTTCCCGTTGGTATTGAAAACTAGGGCATACCGGTAGGTGCACTTTATAGGTAAGTACATTTTAATAAAACTTAAATTTTATATTGCAATATTGCATTTACTCCAAAAAAATGCCGGAAAAAGCGCTTTTGTGACACTTGCTTTGATAATATTCAAGGACACTAGTGCGACGTTATGAGAAACAATTAATTAGGGAAAATAGGCACCAATAGATTCGCCATATTTTTCTCCATATAGTCCGCATGGATGATTTTCGTTATCAACAAATTGAAAAATACCCACTTCACAGACAAATACACCAGAAATCTAAGTCAAAGCGGGGGTGTGGGGGCGGCAGCCCCCACCTATAGTACTAGGTTAGGTTAGGTAAGGTTGTTAGGTTAGGCTAATGTCCTTTCAAAGGGGTATAGGGTAGTAAACACTAGGATAGCCTATACCCGGTCAGAGGTAAGAAGAAGAAGAAGAAGAGTCCTGCAGTAGTCTCCTTGAATGCTACCCTGGCTTTATAGACAGAATGTGACTAAATATGCATTATACGTTTCATTCATTGCTCGATGGCTTAAGCCGGTATCACACGAGAGCTTTTAAAGTCAACATTCGATGATCAAACAATTTCTGGCAACATTTCTGGAATATTTTGCAACGGTATCAAAAACTAGACTGATGCTAGACGAATTTAGGCAACCGAAATATTACATATGTTGACCACATAAGAACCCAGACCAGTGTTGAGGATAAATGTTGAGTGAAAATGCGCTCGTGTGATACCGGGTTTACACGTACTTGGTGAACAATATGTCTGCCAGAGTGTGAAGGATGGTGAGACTCTATACCTGTCATCCCAACTCTCAAAGGTGCAACTGGTATTCTATATAATGGCTGCCAGTGTGTAGAATTTGGCTTTTCATTCCCTCTGCATTAAGGGAGCCCACCTCGCTTTTTTCTCTTTCTCTTCCTCTCTCTTTGGCTTGTAACCATTCGGCCCCATTCAGCCTACTGTTTTAAGACGTTTACCCCCATCCAGGTGTCAATATTGTCCTTGCGAGCGGTAGCGATCCAGCATATATATATTTTTGTTTTGACAGCAAGCTAAATTTTTACATTTTTCGATAGAAAAATGTCCCCGGCAAAGCCGGATTTCTCCCTTACAATGCTGGCTAGTTATCGCTCGCCAGGAAGAAATTGACACCTGGATGGGGATAAACTTCTTAAACCAGTTGGCTGAATGGGGCCAAATGGATACAAGCCAAAGAGAGAGGGAGAGAAAGAAAAAAAATAAAAGCGAGGTGGGCTCCCTTAAAAGGTCATGTGGTATAGAAAGTCGTCATTATTAATAGGATAATAAAAATAAAATATTTTCCAGGAAGACCTAGATCTCAAAGGTCAAACGAGTTACCACAATGGATACCAATGTAAAGTTATCCTGATATTAATTTGTGTTTCCACTTAAGGGGAGAGGGGCTGGCGGGTTTTCTGGCACCCCTTCTCCGTCGTGTTTAGCCCCATTGATTTATTTAGATTTTAAGACGTTCGGCCTATTAATTTAGCGATTTTAAGACTTTACGCCCCATTTCTTTGTCAATATTAAGACCTTTCGTACCATATAGGTGTCGGGTTTTTTTTCCTGGCGAGCGACAGCGAGCCTGTAATTTTATGAGTAACCGGCCTTCGGCCGGGATATTTTTCTACCGAAAAATGTACAAATATTTCTTGAAGGGAGGTCTATGGCATGATTTTTGCAGCTAGATGGAAGTCTACTGTAGGGAGGAAACTAAAAATAATAATACAAAACATCCAAACACTAAGCAAATGAATAAGCCCATCTCCTCTTTAAAAAATCCAATGGTATATAACATGGCTGAAAAAGGTGACCAAGTTCTTCCTTCCAATCCCGACTCTAAAAGATTTCCTTTGGTGAGCTTGGTAGTTTGGACAAATACGAGAGAGTAGGGATAACTCTTCCGCGGGTACAACATGGCTGCCAGTATGTGAAGATGGTTTACACCTCCCTATATTTCCTATGGTTAACCCTTTGAGTACCAGCGACGTTTGCTATGTTTTATTCTAGTTATATTTACACGATATTATGCATCTTAGGAAGGATCTGTGGTAGCTAAAAGGGTTGGTGGAGATAGTTTGTAGCCTTTTTATTGCTAGAGATCCTTCCTAAGCTGTATAAAATCGTCCAATATCTGCCAGTATATGATGAAAAGGACGTCTCTGGTACTCAATGGGTTAACGGGGAGGTAGTCGTGTTTTTTGGACCACTTTCTCCCTCATATTTAGCATATTCGTTTTGAAATATTTTAAGACGTTCGTTCGGTTAGTTTGACGATTTTGAGACCTTTCGCCTCATTTCTTTGTCAATATTAAGGCCTTTCGTGCCATTTAGGTGTCGATTTTTTTTTCCTGGCGAACGATAGCAAGCATGTAATTTTTATAATTAAAAATGTACAAATTTATCCTAGGGCGTGTTTATTGTATTTGTATTGTTTAAGCTTCATGGAGATCTAGCTAGGAAACTAAAAAATATATGAATAAATAAATATATAGATCAGAAAACAAACACTACCCCCTTAAAGGTCACAAAGTTCAATAATATAGCGGAAGAGAATAGCTAAGCTCCTCCTTGTTCATATCAGACTCTCAAAGACTAAACTAAACGAGTGAGCAAAATTAATGCCTCTTCTAAAAAAGGTGGTCCTAAGACTCTCTTTGCATCTCGCTCTTAAAGGTTTCAACGGGTTACAACATGGATGGATAGAATAGTTAAACTCTTCCTTTGTGCAGTCCTAGCTCTCAAAGGGGTCCTCTGGTGAGCTTGGGAGGCAGGGCAAATACCTCGCTGAAATCCTTTGCTTCGTCGCTTCAATTAATTCTCGGGCTTGGCAGGGAACAGAATTCCTTCTCTCACTTTGCCAACTAGAAATGTGTTCTGGGGTGTTATGGTATCATGTGGTTTTGTTCAGTGGGTAATATATTTGTATTTGATTTTGTTTCATTTGCAAACTTGTATCACTTCTTTGTTTAATATGACGAGTGATTTGTCATATTCAGTGAGAGTAGTTGAGTGGACAGCATTTATTAATTAATAGGGGATGGTTCACTTTTGGGAAGACTTTTGCATGTAGTAATTATTTTTCTAGTTTCCTCCCTAGACCTCCATCAAATTTAAAAAAAACATCCACTAGATCCCCCTTCTAGATTAATTTGTAAATTTTTCGGTAGAAAAATGTCCCGGCCGAAGGCCAGTTCTTCCAACATTACAGGCTCACTATCGTTCGCCAGGGAAAGAATTGATACCTAAATAGCACGAAAGGTCTAAATATTGACGAAGAAATGTGGCAAACATCTTAACATCTGAAAACTAATGGGGCTAAACATGAGGGAGAAAGTGGTCCAGAAAACCAACCAATGTCTCCTTAAATAGTTAGTGTTTGAATATATTATGTCTCAGTTTGCCAACTGGAATTGTGTTTGGGTGCGTTTATGCAACGCTTCGGATTTGTCGTACGCAGTGGGAGGGGTTATAACTTCAAAGCAGTACAGTAGGTAATATCATTGGGTTACTTTTTTTTCAAAATTATGTTTCCAATGTTGTTTAATATGATCCCGATTTTCATAAGGCAGAATATCAAAAGTGAAAGCATTGTTGAGGATAACATTTGAGGAAAATATTGTTCGTCTGATACCAGCATAATATTGTTCGTCTGATACCAGCATAATATTGTTCGTCTGATACCAGCATAATATTGTTCGTCTGATACCAGCATAATTTCAAAGCAGTTCAGTTGGTAATAATACATATGTACAGTATATATATACAGGGTGTTTCAAAAATAGATGGCATAACTTCAGGACTGTGTTCCCTATATCTAAATAATGAAAATAGTTGTTGTTGTTGTTGTTGTTCCCCAAGCTGCCTGGCCGAACAGCCCCAAGTCCCCGAGCAAGGCCAAGGCCATAACCGAGCGCCCCCACAGAACCCTCCCTGCCGACCACAATAAAGCCTGGGTGACCGAAGCCACTCCATGGCGGGGAGCTGAGGAGGGTGCGGAAATGCCCGGGAAACCAAAGCCCCACCCAGGGCCCTGTGCCCCTCAGCAATTATGAAGAGAAAGTTGAGGGGCAAAGGAAAAATGTGAGGCATTTGGCTTCCAATCTGGTAGATTGGGAGGTCAATCCACGGAAGAGATGCCGTCACTTGAGATCTAGAAAATATATAAGTAAAAGGAACAGTCAGAGTAAGCTATGGGTATGGCAGAGATCGCTCAGTTCTCACTCTGATAGACCAGCCCATCACCATGAAAATAGTTCCTATGAACATATGTCCGGAAATGCTTGGTTTCCGTGTTATAGGCTTTTAAAGCATGTGCTAACCAGACTACTTTTATCTCCCACAGGTCACGTCTTGCAGCACAGGATTGTCTGGGTAGCGGTGCATGTTGAATGGACATGTACTCATTTCAGGAGAGAGCAGATATGCACTTCATGTATGGTTTGGCAAACGGTAATGCAGTACAGGCTCGTCGTCTGTACCAGGAAAGGTTCCCAGACCGAAGATGTCCCAACAGGAAAACATTTGTGAATATCCATCGATTTATCAATTTATTACTGTAAAAACAAGAGTATTAAATGTATTAAAAAAAATGTATTTAAAAAATGTATTTACAAACATGTGGGAAATAAAGGCATTTTGGTTAGCACGTGTTTTAGATGCCTATAACTCGGAAACCACGCGTTTCCGGACATGTGTTCATAGGAACTATTTTCATTATTTAGATATAGGGAACACAGTCCTGAAGTTATGCCATCTATTTTTTAAACACCCAGTATATATATATATATATATATATATATATATATATATATATATATATATATATATATATATATACTGTATATATATATATATATATATATACTTTACATTTTGTCTTTTTTTATTAACATGTAAATTTGTGTAACGTGTTTGTTTAATATGGTGCCGATTTGTCATGATGCTGTGAGAGTATCAGAGTGGACAACATATTTTAGTATTGTATTGATGTGTTTATATATATTGTGTCTCACTTTGTCAACTGGAAATGGGATTGGGTGTGTATATACGTTAGCATGCGACTTTGTCAGCCGCAGTGGGTTTGTTAAGGGAAGATGAGGCGTTTCCTAGACACCCTTCTCCCTCATATTTAGCGCCATTAGGTTTCAGATTTTAAGATGTTTGCCCAATTCGTTTGTCGATCTTAAGACCTTTCGCCCAATTTCTTTGTCATATTAAGACCTTTCGCGCTATTTAGGTGTCGATTTTTTTCTTGACGAACGATAGTGAGCCTGTAATTTGGGAGGGAGATTGTTAATACCGAAACGTGTACAAATTAATCTAGAAGGGGGATCTAATGGATTTTTTTTAAATTTTATATGATGGAGGTCTAGGGAGGAAACTAAACAATATGATAACAAAATATAGTATATAATTATGAGGACAGAAATCTGCCCAGCATCCCTTAACGTGGAAGGCAATGACGTTAATAGCATTTTCTTTACCTATTTCCTCACTTTCAAATGTAAGTGTCCTACCGATTTACAACCCATACGCAGAGAGATCAATTGACCAGTTGCGAGTTTCATTCTATAAGGAAGTTGGAGCTGTAGACATCGATAGTAAATAGAAATGCACTAATAATGTAGGTTTCTGATGGCTAAACAGTATGTAAAATTGGGTTTTAAGTATCGATACATGTACTATAACCGTATTTTAGCTGGTAATTCTACTAAATATAATTGTATACAGCTCCAACTTCCTTGTAGAACGAAACTCGCAACTGGTCAATTAACGTCATATTAACCCCTTCTGTACCGGCGACGTCTTTTTTCCTTATAGTCGAGCTATATTTAGACGATGCTATTCAGTTTATTAAGGGCCTCAAGCAAGTAAGTCTTCGAACTATCTCACTTAGCTCATTTGACTACCACAGATCCTTCTTTTATTGCAAAAACTTTTCCAAATAGAGCTAGAATAGAATTAGAAAGACGTTCGCCGGTAATTTCAAACTTACTTATGGGTGCTTTAAGGGGACCGACCTGCTTTTTCTCTTTGGGTTTTATCCATTCGGCCCCATTCAGCCTACTGTTTTAAGACGTTTTCCCCATTCAGGTATCGATTTTTCCTGGCGAGCGAGAGCGAGCCATCATTGAATGGAGAAATCCGGCTTCGCCGGAGAAATTTTTCTACCAAAAAATGTACAAATTAAGTTAGCTGTCTAGAACATAATCCAAAATATGCTGGCTTGCTATCGCTGGAGAGGTTCAACTCGACACCTGGAAGATGATAAACGTCTTAAAACAGTAGGCTGAATTGGGTCGAACGGCTACTACCTAGAAAGTAAAAAAAAAAAAAAGCAGGTCGGTCCCCTTAAGAAAGTATGATATAGACTTGCCAATGCAGTGAGAGGGTATAATTTCAAAACAAGTCAGTGGATATACTATTCTACAACTACTACTACTACTACTACTACTACTACTATCCACTATCAAATTCTCTCTCTCTCTATCTTGCATGCTAGAAATGTTCGAGTGTTGTGGTGTGAGTTTGTCGTAAGGTGTGAGAGAAGAGTAAACATAAATTAATTTAGTGTTCGTCGTTTTCTTAAGGGGGAGGTAGTTGTTTTATCTGGTCCCCCTTCTTCTTAAGGGGGAGGTAGTTGTTTTATCTGGTCCCCCTTCTTCTTAAGGGGGAGGTAGTTGTTTTATCTGGTCCCCCTTCTTCTTAAGGGGGAGGTAGTTGTTTTATCTGGTCCCCCTTCTTCTTCATGCTTAACCCCCATTAGTTTTGAGATTTTATAGACGTTCGCCCCATTAGTTTGTCGATTTAAAGACCTTTCATCCTATTTCCTTATCTACAGTATATCAAGACCTTTCGTGCTATTTAGGTGTCGATGTTTTCCTGGCGAGCGATAGCAAGGCTGTAATTTAAGAAGAACCTGTCTTCGGCCGGGTAATTTTTCTACCAAAAATATACAAAATTATCTCGAAGGGGGGTCTTAGGGGTACCGTTTAAGGGGAGGTTTTAGGTTGTTCCCTAGACCTCTATCAAGCTAAAAACTACACCCCCTAGACCCCCTTTCAAGATAAATTTGTACATTTTTCGGTAGAAAAATTTCCCGGCCGAAGGCCGGTTCCTCTTAAATTACAGGCTCACTATCGCTCGCTAGGAAAAAATCGACACCTAAATTGCACGAACGGTCTTAAAATTGACAGAAATTGGGCGAAAGTTCTTAAGATCGTCTAACTTCTCTCCAAATCTTAAAAGCATTGGGGCTAAACATGAGGGAGAAAGGGGTCCAGAAAAAAATCCCTCTAGTGGAAATCTCCCCTCAAGCTTGATGGAGGTCTTGGGAGGAAACTAAAGAAAATAACAAATTGATAAATAAGTAAATGAAACTAAAGAAAATAACAAATTGATATACAAGTAAATTAAACTAAAGAAAATAACAAATTGATATATAAGTAAATGAAACTAAAGAAAATAACAAATTGATATACAAGTAAATTAAACTAAAGAAAATAACAAATTGATATACAAGTAAATTAAACTAAAGAAAATAACAAATTGATAAATAAGTAAATGAAACTAAAGAAAATAACAAATTGATAAATAAGTAAATGAAACTAAAGAAAATAACAAATTGATATACAAGTAAATGAAACTAAAGAAAATAACAAATTGATATACAAGTAAATTAAACTAAAGAAAATAACAAATTGATATACAAGTAAATGAAACTAAAGAAAATAACAAATTGATATACAAGTAAATTAAACTAAAGAAAATAACAAATTGATAAATAAGTAAATGAAACTAAAGAAAATAACAAATTGATAAATAAGTAAATTAAACTAAAGAAAATAACAAATTGATAAATAAGTAAATTACCAAATATATAACACCTACCCCCTTAAGGGGAGGCAGACCGTTTTTCTGGACCCCCTTCTCCCTAATGTTTAGCCCCACTAGGTTTGAGATTTTAAGACGTTGGTTCCATTAGTTTTGGGATTTTAATACCTTTAGCCCCATTTCGTTGTCAATTTTAAGACCTTTCGTGCCATTTAGGTGTTGAATATTTCCTGGCGAGCGATAGCGAGCCTGCAATTTTAAGAGGAACCGGCCTTCGGCCGGGAAATGTTTCTACCGAAAAATATACAAATTTATCTTGAAGGGGGGTCTAGGGGGTGTTTTTCTAAGCTTGATGGAGGTCTAGGGAGGAACTAAACAAATATATGAATACATTAATTAACAGACCAAACAAACGGTCTGCCTCCCCTTAACATTATAACTTGCGAGTACAAAATGTGTGCTAAGGGAAGGTTTTCAGTGTGTTCCCTAGACCTCCATCAAGCTAAAACAAATTACACCCCCCAGACCCCCTTTTAAGATAAATGTGTACGTTTTTCGGTAGAATAATATCCCAGACGAAGGCAGGATCCTCCTAAATTACAGGCTCACTATCGCTCGCCAGGTAAAATAAAAAAGGTGTTGGTGATTTGGCAAATACAGTCAGAGTAGATAAATTTAAAAGGCTAGTAGTATATTTAAATGAGGTCTCATATAATTGATACGAGGTTTACGTGTCTTTTCAATACAATACGTACCGGTATGTATTTAATTTGCAGCGATAGTAGCAATACTCTACATATTTTGAATGGCACATTATATGTCCTTTGACGTTTCCAACAAGCAAAGTTCTATAATATTTTTGTATATATTTATGTATGATTATTTTAAAGTTGCCATACGCAGTGAGAGTTGTGAACTTGAAACTATTTATTGATAAATAATATCTTTATCTTCTCACTTTCAACTTTAAAGGTGGGGGCTCATGGGTTGAGATAAACAAGGCATGATAATCGCCAAGCTGTACATAATTATCTTGCAAAATGCAATGGCACTGAAATAATTATTAACAATGGTATAAAGGATTTTGCGGATCGTCTATACCGGGCCTGTGACGTCATAGTGACGTCACACCAGTATCCTTAGCCTAGACTGGATGGTGGACTTATACTCTTGTGACGTCACAGGCCCGGTATAGACGATCCACAAAATCCTGTATACCATTGTTAATAATTATTTCAGTGCCATTGCATTTTGCAAGATAATTATGTACAGCTTGGCGATTATCATGCCATGTTTATCTCAACCCATGAGCCCCCACCTTTAAGGGAGGTGGGGGGTGGGGTTGCGGCTCCTCTTAAATTCAAGGCTCGCTATCGCTCACTAGGAAAAATAAGACACCTAAATGGTAAGGAAGATCTAAATATTGACAAATAAGCGGGACGGAAGGTCTTGAATTCGCCCAACTAACAGAGAATCTCATAACTAATGGGACTAAACAAGAAGGAGAAAGGGGGCCAGAAAAATACAAAATTCCCAGCGTTATTGGTGTTTGCTTACTACGTTACCCATTTGTCACCCTATATCAGAGTACTTAAGGGGAGGCAGACAGTTTTGCTGGACCCCCTTCTCTCTAATGTTTAGCCCCACTAGTTTTGAGATTATAAGACGTTCGGCCCATTAGTCTGGCGATTTTAACACCTTTCCCCCATTTCGTTGTCAATTTTAAGACCTTTCATGCCATTTAGGTGTCGATTATTTCCTAGCGAGCGATAGCGAGCCTGCAATTTTAAGAGGAACCAGCCTTCGGCCGGGACATTTTTCTACCAAAAAATGTACACATTTATCTTGAAGGGGGGTCTAGGGGGTGGTTTTCTAAGCTTGATGGAGGTCTAGGGAGGAAACTAAACAAAATATATGAATACATGAATTAATAGACCAAACAAACGGTCAGTCTCCCCTTAATATTAGATAATTTAGGGCATAATATTTTATTCTTAATATTCTCTCACTTGAAATGCGCTTTCGGTATTTATGGCCTAATGTGGATTTATTATACACAGCGAGGGCAGTTGATTCATAAAAAGTAGGGGGATATTTTAAACTTAATTTATTTCTCATGCAAATTTGTGCTACATACTTGTTCAGTATATATGATACCGATATATAATCCACACTGAGAGTTGTTATTATATAGCAATTTAGTGATAGTATTCTCCATTGATAATTATGTCTTTGCTAACAATTTCAAATGTGTTGTATGTAGCCTACAATCGCCTGCATAAGTAGCTGATAATCGACTATATTATAAACTTGAGACTGTAAACATTGATTTAGCAAAAGCGCTGGGCGGGATTTTCTTTTAATGGGAATGTATACAAATATAACATCAGAGTGTCAGAATTATTCAATAGAATGTGCACCACCCCCGCATAGCTTCTTGCTCTGAACTGGGTCATGGTGCGCCCGTGTATCGAGTATTGTTCGCATGTGGGGAGGTTGCACCCATACCTCATTTCTCGAAAGGGTAGAGTCAAAAGCATTTCGTATCATCACTTCACATACTATTTCTTACGAGCTGAAAATTATCTTCATCAGGAACGATTATTGGGGTATTGTCAGAGGTCTGGTGTTGGTTGAGATCTGAGGTGGCGCTACATACACCCTTGGCAATTCTGAATCCCTGTGTTTTGTTGCTGGCAGGGAGGCTTCATTTCTGACGTTTGTGCTCAGGAACTCTTCAAGGGTATTAACTCTGCGAGTTAACACATCAATTAATTGGAGAGCCTTTTCTAGCTTCTCCTCTTGTTCTGCCCGCTGGACACAGAACCTGCAGTTCGTCGCGCTCTCGCTCTCCAAGATTGTTGTACCGAAGCGTCCGTTGCACGACCTGCACTCACGTAGATTGAGCATCTTGCTGTGGACTTCGCTGTGACGGTCAAGGCAAAACAAAAAATTCGGAGTGCTTGGAAATAAGCTTCAAGGGGTACTAGCCCAATCAAAAACAAAGATTCTGGAAGAAAATAAAAACAAAATAGGCTACCAGGGGTACTAGCTAGCCTAGTCAAAGACAAAAATTATGGAATGCGTGACAAAAGTACACCAGGGGATAGCCTAGTCAAAAACAGAAAGAGAGAATTCCGTATACCGCAGGAATAGGCTGCAAGGGTTTAGAATAGGCGACCGGAGAGAGAGAGAGAGAGAGAGAGAGAGAGAGAGAGAGAGAGAGTACAAAAGGGGTACAAAGGAGTACAAAGGAAATCAAGCAACAAGAGGTCTAGTGACCCTTCTAGGCTGCTTGTCCTCCAAAACACTGAGGATCAAGTGTCCAAACAGTGGTTTAGAGTTGGTAAGGGAACATTGGAAAGGGAAGTACTGCCCTGGAACTAATGTCCGTGGCAGGACTAGGAAGTTAGTAGGGGACATAGGGGTTAGTAACTGAGGGGAGGATAAAATAAAGTTATTAATTTACAAACGCAGTCAGTCGCGGGTTTGATGCGAGATATTTGTCTAGGCGGAGTTTAAATGAATCAACAGTGCTGCAGTCTTTAACGTCTCGGGGAAGCCCATTCCACAAGTTGACAACTCGATTGAAGAAGAAATTCTTAGATTCGTGTGAGTTAAAAGATTTACCAATAATTTTGCAACCGTTTCCCTGCGTGTAATTAGATTGGTCGAGAGTGAAGTACTTACTACAGTTCAAATTGTCGATGCCTTTGATGATTTTGAACACTTGAATTAAGTCACCTCTTAATCTGCGCTGGGTTAAAGGAAATAGATTTAATTCTCTAAGACACTCATCGTATGGTTTGTTCTTTAGGCTAGGTATCATTTTGGTAACTCTACGTTGAACTCGTTCTAGCTTGTTTGTCTTTTTGGTAATAAGGGCACCAGCATTGAACGCAGTATTCCAGAAGAGGGCGGACTAAGGAATTGTAAAGGGTTAGGATAACGTCTTTGGATTTATGCTCAAATGACCTGCCTATAAAGCCAATTATTTTGTTTGCCTTCTTAACAACTTCTGAACATTGTTGACTCGGTTTTAGGTTACTCGATATTGTTACTCCCAGATCGGTTTCTCTGTTTACATTCTTAAGCTGAGTGCCATTCATCGAATAGTTTGCTTTCTCATTTAGGTATCCGATATGTAGTACTTTACATTTATCCACATTGAAACTCATTTGCCAAATTTGGGCCCAATGTGACAATTTATCTAGATTGTGTTGCATATCGTCAACTTGATCTTTTGAGAGTACGCTATTTGCAATTTTTGTATCGTCAGCAAATTTTGAGATTGTACAGGTGAGACCCTCATCTATGTCGTTGATGTAAATTAGAAAGAGAATTGGTCCTAGTACCGATCCCTGGGGTACCCCGCTACTTACATTGGTCCATTTAGATGCCTTACCGTTTATGACTACTCTTTGCTTTCTGTCGCTGAGCCAATTTTCTATCCATTTCAACACACCGTCTTGTATTCCATGCGCTTTTAGTTTTAGCAGTAAACGTTTGTGGGGAACTTTGTCAAAGGCCTTTTGAAAATCAAGGTATATAATATCTACAGCTTTACTCTCATCGTAGAGGTTGAGGATATCGTGGAAGAAGTCTAAGAGGTTTGTTAAACAGGAATGTTTTTTACGAAAGCCGTGTTGAGTATCTTTAACCCGTCGAGCCCCGGCTAGTTTTGTAATGTTTGTTCACCAGAACCCGGCCGGTTTTCAAAAAAATGGTTTTATTCCAGAAACAATAGCGAATGGGTTAGGAATGAAGGAAAAACCACGAAAAACCGCTCAAAAAGCTTAAAGAATGGTCCTACAGAGCCCCCGAAAATGTATTTTACAAGAGTAAAAAATTGAAGGCAATTACCCCCAAAAACCAGGTTATTGCGTGCTCACGCGCACGCACGTGGACTTTGAGAGTTTTCAACCATCGGCACGGTTGCGTGGGATACGTACACAGTTCCCATACAAATCTGAGCCCTCTTGAGTGGCTACACCTGAGGTTACGGTCGGCGCAATTATTAGGGTGACGCGCCAGGCGCGTCTCTGGGGCTGTGCGTTACATACATCGCCGACGCGTCAGGCGCGTCGCTGGGGCTGTACGGGTTAAGCATGTAATTTTCCTCTAAGAAAGAGAGAGAGAGAGAGAGGTCCCAGGAGGAAAGGGCATAACTTTGAGAAATGATAAACCAAGGCATTTTAAGCATAAAATGTTTCATAACACAAACTCTAATTCTCAAACGTTAAAATGATATTGTAGGCTGTATGTAGTGTCCTCCCCGGCATCACTGTAATGGACTCTCCCAAGTCAAATAGTTTCGAACTGGTCCAAAGTTAGCTAATATGTCTATTATAATTTTTCAAGTAACAGAATTACAATATATATATATATATATATATATATATACCGGTATATATATATCGTATACATATATATATATATATATTATTATATAATAACATGGAATTAATTGAAGTTAGATGGAGGTGTCGTAGGCACTAGGGCAGCTAGGCCTGCCGTATTGGGAAATACTTAGGAAAATACCATTTTCAACATGCAATATCTCTACACCGGTTGAAAAATGGAATATTTCCTATAAAACATTTTAGGCTTAAAATGCCTTGATATATAATTTGCAAAAGTTATGTCGTTTCCTCATGGGACACTTTGTATATATATATATATATATATATATATTTTCTTTAATACATACGAGGTTGAAAGAAATGGCAATTTCTGCGTTGGAAATTTTATTATTCAAAGTTTCCAGGTCTCTGATGAGTTTTCGCTGGGTGGCAGGAAGTAGATGAAGGAGATGAGCAAAATTCATGGTGGTACAGGGTTACATTAAAGTACATGATGATACAGGATATACGACGCGTTTCACTGGACAACCAGCATTATCAAGTAAGGAAGGAATGATATAAAAGGTAAACAGGAAGGGTATATATAGAGGGTGGAGGACCAGAGGAGGCGGAAAACAGGGGGCAAAAGTCTGCTATTGGTGGAAGGGAAAACTAGGAGAGAAAAAGGGGGTAACCGCTTCACGCATGCGCACTGGATGCGGGATGGTGGTCGATAGGTGGGGTCGAAGCTGATTGGCTGCGTGTCGAGGGGCGTGGCCTAAGTTGTGTGGTGCCTGCAGAAGACGAAGCTGAAGGAGATAGCGCGGGGGGCTGCGTCAAGGGCACCGGGGGGCGAGGAGGGGTGTTAGGTCCTGTAGGGTAGTGCCTTTTGGCAGAAGGAAGGATCTGAAGGTCCAGAGTTTGGTTGTTGATGTTGGGATGTAAGGCTTGGATATAAAGCTTCGAGTATAGGTAATCTCCTTGGGTCACTTTCTTTATCGAGTATGGTGGTGTGTTTCTCTAACTCGTTGCGTGTGAGGTGAGGGTGGTTAGGGGTGAGATAGTGGTCTTTGATGGCTCCAGCCTGAAGGTGAAGAGTTAACCGACGTGAAAGACAAGTCTGCGTCATACCAATATAGGAATGAGGTCCACAGTCCTCATAATTACAGGTATGTTGGTAAATGACGTGATCGTCGGTCATCGGGCTCTTTATCTTGGTGGAGGCTGGTTTGTTGCGGAGAACGAGGTTGGAGGTCTTGGGGGATTTGTAATAAATTATTAATTTGATTTTGTTTTCCGGGTTGGTTGGGTGGACATGCTTGGAGATTATTTCTTTTAAGACAGCCTCGTCATTTTTGTGTTCAGAGGACATGTAATTGCGGTAGAAGATCTTAATTTCATTGGGGGGGTCAATGTTGGGAGGGCTTTGGGTGTACCATTTTTCAAGATGGTGGTTGATGGTGCTGGAGATGTCGGAGTTGGAGTATCCGTTATTTACTAAAACTTGGGATAGTCTTTCTAGTTCCTGGTGGGTGTCGGCCCAGGTAGAGCAGTGCGTGAGGGCTCTCCTAACATAGGCGGAGATGGAGGATAGAAGATAACGGCGGGGGCATTCACTATCACCGTTGAGGCATTGTCCTGTGTTAGTTGGTTTAATGTAGACGGTGGTTTTGAACCCATGGTCGTTCACTATCACCTCAACGGTGATAGTGAATGCCCCCGCCGTTATCTTCTATCCTCCATCTCCGCCTATGTTAGGAGAGCCCTCACGCACTGCTCTACCTGGGCCGACACCCACCAGGAACTAGAAAGACTATCCCAAGTTTTAGTAAATAACGGATACTCCAACTCCGACATCTCCAGCACCATCAACCACCATCTTGAAAAATGGTACACCCAAAGCCCTCCCAACATTGACCCCCCCAATGAAATTAAGATCTTCTACCGCAATTACATGTCCTCTGAACACAAAAATGACGAGGCCGTCTTAAAAGAAATAATCTCCAAGCATGTCCACCCAACCAACCCGGAAAACAAAATCAAATTAATAATTTATTACAAATCCCCCAAGACCTCCAACCTCGTTCTCCGCAACAAACCAGCCTCCACCAAGATAAAGAGCCCGATGACCGACGATCACGTCATTTACCAACATACCTGTAATTATGAGGACTGTGGACCTCATTCCTATATTGGTATGACGCAGACTCGTCTTTCACGTCGGTTAACTCTTCACCTTCAGGCTGGAGCCATCAAAGACCACTATCTCACCCCTAACCACCCTCACCTCACACGCAACGAGTTAGAGAAACACACCACCATACTCGATAAAGAAAGTGACCCAAGGAGATTACCTATACTCGAAGCTTTATATATCCAAGCCTTACATCCCAACATCAACAACCAAACTCTGGACCTTTAGATCCTTCCTTCTGCCAAAAGGCACTACCCTACAGGACCTAACACCCCTCCTCGCCCCCCGGTGCCCTTGACGCAGCCCCCCGCGCTACCTCCTTCAGCTTCGTCTTCTGCAGGCGCCACACAACTTAGGCCACGCCCCTCGACACGCAGCCAATCAGCTTCGACCCCACCTATCGACCACCATCCCGCATCCAGTGCGCATGCGTGAAGCGGTTACCCCCTTTTTCTCTCCTAGTTTTCCCTTCCACCAATAGCAGACTTTTGCCCCCTGTTTTCCGCCTCCTCTGATCCTCCAACCTCTATATATACCCTTCCTGTTTACCTTTTATATCATTCCTTCCTTACTTGATAATGCTGGTTGTCCAGTGAAACGCGTCGTATATCCTGTATCATCATGTACTTTAATGTAACCCTGTACCACCATGAATTTTGCTCATCTCCTTCATCTACTTCCTGCCACCAAGCGAAAACTCATCAGAGACCTGGAAACTTTGAATAATAAAATTTCCAACGCAGAAATTGCCATTTCTTTCACCCTCGTATGTATTAAAGAAAATTTATTACCTGGCTTTACCAACATATATATATATATATATATATATATATATATATATATATATATATATATATATATATATATACAGTATATATATATATATATATGTATATATTAATCCAAGACCATCCCGCAGACGAAAATAGGCAACATCTTGCTCGAACACAGATCTACTACTTCCCAACGAACCAACATACACAAATACACATACATACACCATCAAAGCAGTGTCAACACAAAAACAGGGAGCTATATCTCTCTACACCTCCAGACAGACAGAGAGTCCTACAAGGAGGTACTCTATCATGTTTTCCTTTTAGTGTGGACTTAAGAAGTGAAGAATGAAGGTCCATGAGGCTTTCATAACAATGCAATATTAAATTGTCCTGATGTATTTTATCAAATATTATGATTGCATCCCAATGCTCTTCTTTCAGGCCTGTAATTTTGATGGTGTAGTTTTTAAACACCCATATATATATATATATATATATATATATATATATATATATATATATATATATATATATATATATATATATATATATATATATATATATATATAATGTATGTTATTGCATATTAGCGTATTAGCGAATGTGCTCAATAACCGCGTCTCCCCTGCCAATCTCCAATCTCTGAGGCCGGTTTGGCAGCACCAGGTAATTACATTATGATAGGGATTAGCGTACCGCCGTTCTCACGGAATTATAACTATTTTCCTGTATTCTTTTCAAGAGAGGCCTTTTGGACGGTTCAGTGTTTCACCTGTTTAGCTTTGCGATGTTAACACGTGTTTTCCAATTAGTTTGGTAATTATAACTCAATTCGACCCATTTTTCTTTCTGCACAAAAAGGCAAAGCCGATCTTTGGCCGGGACATTTCATCTTCTGAAAAATGTACACAAAGTATGTTGTAGGGGACTCTGGGGTGGGTTAATTAATCTCGAAGGGGGATCTATGGATATTATAATAATTATTTTATTATTATTACTATTATTATTTGTATCATTATTATCATTATCATTATTATTATTATTATTATTAATAGTATTATTATTATTATTATTATTATTTATAGTAGTAGTATTAGTATTATTAATTACATGTTTATTATTAGTTGTATTACTACTCTTTCTATAAATATTACTATTATTATCAATATTTATTGTTTACCTTCAAAAGAGTCAAATTTGAAAATGATCAAACATTGCTGAAACAATCCAAATCCCGGATATTTAGATTATCCTAGGGATTACTGACATGATAATCAGGTTGATTTTCGACACTTTAACGTTATATGGGCTTATTTAACCCTTTCAAGATACGATGACGCATATCGGTTTTGTTTTTTGGCAATTATTATACGATTTTATTCAGATTAAGAAGGTTTTGGAAGTCAGAGGGATAATTTATGTATTTTTCACCCTTTTAACTCCCACATATTCTACCTAAGCTTTACAACATTGTCGAATGAGAGCCAGTACCCACCAATATAATGTGTCATAATCCTCAAAGGGTTAAAGATAATATAATGGGTGAATTATTATATAAACATTATTCAATATTATATAAGTATACCTAAAAGAAGAGTATACATTTTGCACACAGACACACTATATTCCACAGTGACTGAAAAATGGGACTGTAATTACCCCATTCAGTACGGGTGACGTCCTTTTCATTATATACTGGCTATTATTAAACGATTTTATTCAGGTTAGGAGGGACCTCTAGTAATTAAAATGCTACACCCTATCTGAATACCCCCTTTAAATACCGGTACCACAGAGTTTTCCGATGCTGCATAAAATCGTCTTAATCTAGCTAGGATCAAATTAAAATTATAGCCCCCGTGATGAAAGGGTTGATGTCAATGAAAAGGAATGCTAAAAAACCATACACATGCATTATTTTTTATGTATTTATTTTTATATATATTTTGTTTTACCTTTTCAGTACCGGTATTAGGACGCGCATCTTCTTTATTGTCTGGCTATTATTACACGATTTTACTAAATGTCCGAAGGCCCTCTAACAAATAATTAATTATTCCTCTGATTTATATAAAACGTCTTCCCAAACTTAATAAAATCGTCTAACGCATCCTTGAATAATTAGGGATGAAAAGCGTGAAGCCAAGTGAGCTTATCGGAGACATGATAATAATAATTGGTGAACATGCAGATGAACTACTATAGAATGTTCCAAATAAGTAGGCCACAAGTCTTAAACGTTAACCTTTATAACTCCTGATGAATATAGTAATCGAGCTAACACTTCACCAATTGGGAATGGTCAGCCAGGGCATAGGTGTGGACATTTACAGCCCATTTGCTCTAGCGCTTTTTGAGTTACAGAGGTTAGAGATCAGGATTTCTGGCCTAGCTATTTGGAACAGGGTATAGCCGATAGGCATGATCAAGAAATCCCACAAATCTGAACCATGCGAGGTAGTCAAACTCTCAGCATTACTATATAATGAACGGTAAGGGGAGAAGGCTGCTTTTTCTGGCCTTCCTTCTCCCTCATGTTCATCCCCATTAGTCTTGAGATTTTAAGACGTTCACCGCATTAGTTTGACGATTTAAATACTTGTTCGCCCCATTTTGTTGCCAATAGTAAGACCTTTCGTACCATTTAGGTGTCGATTGCTTGCCATGCGAGCGATAGCGAGCCTGTTATTTGGATGCATGAGCCTTCGGCAGGGACATATTTCAACCGAAAAAAATACAAATTGATCTCGAAGGAGGATCTAAGGAGTGTATTTTAGTGTGATGAAGGTGTAGCGAGGAAACTAAAAAAAAAAAAAAAAAAAAAAAAAAAAAAAAAAAAAATAATAATAATAATAATAATAATAATAATAATAATAATAATAAATAAATAGACTCAAAAATATACCAAACCCCCTTATAAAGTAAGTAATAAAGGAACTCAATGGTCAATGTTATCAATTCGAAATAACATATAATGACAAATAATCAAAAACGTCTTGTTAACTATTAATTATTAATTCCCTTCTCACGGCGGTGACCGATCTCAACCCTCCAACTATTGTCCAAGTGCTCTCGTTTCTTGCATCTCTAAGCTATTTTTAATTCAATATTTCTTGAACATTATTTTGTCTTACCATATTCTACTTTCAGAACGCCAGCGTAGTTTACTTAAGGGCCGCTCTACTGAGGATCTTCTTTCTTATCTTACTAACTCTTGGACATCCTCCTTTCAGGACTTCGGTGAGACCTTTTCTATTGCGCTAGACATATCGAAAACCTTCGATAGAGTCTGGCAGAAATTTCTAATGTCTAAACTACCCTCCTTCCGTTTCTATTCCTCCATCTGTGCCTTCATCTCCAATTTCCGTTCTAGCCGTTCCATAGCTGTGGTTGTGGACGGCCATCACTCACTTTCTCAACCTATCACCTCCAGTATTCCTCAGGGTTCTGTCCTGTTTCCAGTTCTCTTTCTAAAATGTATTAATGATCTCCTCAACTATACCTCTAAGCCTATCCACTGACATGCTGATTACTCTACCGTAAAGTATTCAGCTAGTTTTCCACAACGACCCAACAGACAATCACTCCAACACTCAACAAGCCTATCAACTATCTCCGATTGGGGCAGAGAAAATCTTGTTACCGTCAATGCTTCCAAAACCCAATGTATCCTTCCATTTACCAGTCACCATCTTCCACACGACTTTCCCTTGTTCTTCAACAATACACAAATCAACCATTCATCTGCCATTAGTATGCATGGTGTTTCTTGTTTTCCTGGCCTTGCTTGGAAAGATCATATTACCATTCTTGCTAAAACAGCTTCCCAGAAGTTAGGTGCACTCAACCGTCTCCTTGGGTTCTTCACCCCCACTCAATTTGTTCTGTATGAAGACACAGTGCGCCCATGCATCGAATATTGTTTGCAGGTTTAGGGCGGCTCTACCCATATCGCATTGGTCAAAAGTGTCGAGTCAAGTAATTTTGTCTCATCAACTCACTTCCTCTTAGTAATTCCCTACAATCTCTCTCTACACTACCACTATTATAAAAGTTGGTGTTCTTCAGAGCTTTCTCAGTGTATGCCTCATCCCTTACGGAGATTGGGGGGCATCCGCCTCTCAACACACTCCCACCCCTAGTCTGTCAAATTTGCTAACCCAAAACTGAACCAGTTTTCCCATTCTTTCTTTTACTTAACAAAGTTATCTTTCTTTCCGTCTTTCTCTCATCCTATGACTTATAAAGCTTCAAGCTCCGTTTGTCCAACCATTTTTACTTTAACGTACCTTGAAGCTGGCTCTCTGTCGCTCTTTCAACTTTGAGGGAGACATTTGTACCAGGCAAATTTCCTCTTTGTCTTATTCACTGACCTTCAAAAATCGAGAAAAAAAAAAACTGTGCCATGTACTGTAGTATATCACCCGGATTCTAAAACAAGGTTTGGGTCTTTCTTAACTTTATCTAAACCGAGAGCGATATTATTGAATATCCCGTTTCACCTCATCAGCCTAACAAAAATAGTGAAGGGGTTAGATTGTACTATACACACCCACAGACAATACACGACAATGGGCATGTGGGCATTAACAACCCCCCCCAAAAAAAAATAAAATAAAATAAAAAATAATATATATATATATATATATATATATATATATATATATATATATATATATATATATATATATATATATATATATATATATATATATATATACTGTATGTATATATAGAGAGAGAGAATCGAACAAATTGCCTCGATGGAGAAGATTTGTTCGTGGCAACCCAGTAGGAGATCAAAGTATCTAGAGATAGATATATAGACAAATATTAAATCTATAGTTTATTCTATTTATATTTGTTGGTATATAATACAGAGAGTATAGCTGTATAGAGAGTATAGTTAAATGATGATCTAATATTCCTGACTAAATACCATTTATTCAAATGAGTATCGCTCAACCAGGGAGGCAAATAACCCAACATCCATCAACGTCCCAGAGACCCTTCACATGGAAAATACAGGAACGTTTGCATTTATATTGAGTTTTATCTGAACGTTTTCATCTCCTTCAGTACACTCCTCCGGGAAGTTCGGGCTTCATCCCTGTTTATATTGAGTATTGTTCACCTCTCTCGTATATCACAACAAATCTATCTATATTATCATTATTCTCTCATTCTCTAATTTATTCTCTCATTCTCTCTCTCTCTCTCTCTCTCTCTCTCTCTCTCTCTCTCTCTCTCTCTCTCTCTCTCTCTCTCTCTCTCTCTCTCTCTCTCTCTCTCTCTCTCTCTTGTTATATATATATATATTGCTGAAATGTCGCCCTATTCATGTATAATTATGTGCCAAGACATGAACAAGAGAACAATGCTGTGGAGAGTTTTCTGTATTCAGCCATCATAACAATATAATGCATACTTTATTTACGAGAATATATAATCTTACCAACTTCAGTGAACATTATTACTAAAGGGTAAACTCATTAACTCGTCTTCAAACTATGTATAGTATATTTATGAGAGCATACTACCCCGTCACCCTTTCCCATCACTTGTCCCAGATTCAAGTCTTTGAAACCGTACAGTATGCATTTAGATCAGTACAAATCAATCAAGCAACAACAGCTAGTGACCCCTCTACTACGGAGTGAGTGGTTGGATGATATTTGGAAGAGTGGAGAGTGGAGAAGGGAGAGGATCAATAGAAGGGCGTTTATTTAGTTAACTCTTAATGATACAGGAACTTTGGGAGTTAAGTGGAAAAAGTTTGGGTTTTGATGGGTTCGTTGCCACAAGTTAAAAGTTTGAGTGGAGAGAGAGAGAGAGATATTATAAATCGTAAAAGATGCAATTATATATTATATAAAACAGTATTGACTGACCTGAAAAGAGGGGAGCTCGATAGTAGAACACCCTCCCCCTGCCCCCCCCCCAAAAAAAAAAAACACAAAAAAAAACACACAAGGCAACGAAAACTAGATATATAATAAAACTATCCAAAATTGTTTGATTTGTTTTTGTTATTTATTTAATTTTATTTGTTTTACTTGCGTGTGTGTGTGTGTGTGTTTGGGGCTGGGGGAGGGGGTGGAGGGATGTATTTCAGAACTCCACAATGTCTGAATAATTTGGTTATTTTCACATCAACCATGCTAGATCATTGTACACACACGCACATATAACGACACACATAATCACGCAGAGATACACAACACCTCTGCACACACAAACACACACATATTCTGTAATCATATATGCATACACTCACGCACAACAATTTTGTCAGTCACACATACTGTACACACAGTGGCACTCACTCTGTCACACACATATATATATACATAATCAAACTATCGGTTATATGCATACACACTCACACTCACATTATAGTGCGAGTACACGAAGCAGTCTTGCCAATTTGTATGTTGCCTGCAAGCCTTGTAAATAATGTGTAAAATAAACGTGATACAATCCCTTCAGTAAACCATTGCGTGATTCAGCTTTCATTCTAGATTCATATAGATTATTTTATGTTCCTTAAGAAAGCTACTGAGAGTCGAAGAGGTAAAAAGTATCTCCGTGAATAATTTATTTTAGACTCGCACAAGTCCTTCCAAAACTAAATGCAATCGTCAACTGATAGACAGAATAAAAAGAAGAAAAGATTCATCGCATACCTAAACCTATATTCATACGGTAGCTCTTTTGGAAAACTTAGTTTTGCAATTTTGATCTGGTAGCTGCTGTATTCAGCTTATTGAATATACAGGTGTAAAACATAATCACTAAATGTTCAGATTGGATTATTTTGCTTCTAAGTCGTCATTGTTCATCATATGGATAGCACAAAATATATTCTAGCTACTGCAGTATTTTCGTTCATAACCATATTTTTGGCACATATATGAACACGAATGTAAGAGTTAAGAGCTGAAATCCAGTCACCATATTTTTGGCGAGTTAAAGGTGAATTCAGGCGACCTTAATGTTCAATGTTTTTTGGTAACTTTGATCAGGCAGCTTCTTCATTGAACATTAAGGGGACATTGGTTATTTTGGGGGGTCTATTTATTTATATATTCATTTATTTATTAGATTCCACCGTAGACCTCCATCAAACTAAAAAAATAAAATCCATTATATCCCCCTTCTAGAATAATTTGTACATTTTTCGGAAGAAATATTTCACGGCCGAAGGCCGGTTCCTCTACTATTATAGGCTTGCTATCGTTGGCCAGAAAAAAAAATCGACACTTAAAAGGCACGAAAGGTCTTAATATTGACAAAGAAATGGGGCGAAAGGTCTTAAAATTGACAAACTATTGGTGCAAACATCTTAAAATCTCAAAACTAATGGGGATAACCATGAGGCAGAAATTAGGGGACCAGAAAAACGACCCATCTCCCCTTAATAAGATAGGTGTCCCCTTTCTATTATAAAGTTGTATACCAATATAGAGTATGGTGTTTTGTGTCCCTCTAGTCCTTTAGGGAGACTTGTTTTTTTCTCTCTCTCTGGGTTCCATCCATTCGGCCCCATTCAGCCTACTGTTTTAAGACGTTTATCCCCATCCAGGTGTCGATTTATTCTTGGTGAGCGATAGCGAGCCATCATTGTATGAAGAAATCCGGCTTTGCCGGAGAAATTTTTCTCTATTTTTTTTTTTGTATATATATATAAATTCAGTCTGCTGGCATTTTTTTTTTTTTTTTTAATTTACACCTGGAGCGGGATAAACGTCTTAAAACAGTAGGCTGAATGGGGCCGAATGAATACAACCCAGAGACTCCTCTAGGGGTCTCGGGACTACGTTTTATCTCACACAGGGTGCGGGTACCTCGAGTATGCCGGTCAAAAGTTGCTGAGAAAGCGAGAAAAGTATATTTTCTACTTAAGATAAAATATTATTTTACAATCACGTCATTGCATCGATATGAGACCGAATGCCAAAGTTAGAGAGCTGAAAACCAGTCACCATATTTCTGGCGAGTTTAGGAGCTTCCAGTCAAGGCCGGGTTGGTAATATCGAACACGCCAAAAAGTATTTTTCACACACTCTTGCTTCACTGCCCGTAATCCCAATATTGCAGCCCGACTTTTTTTTTCTTTCTTCCTTTTTGAGCGTGGAATATTTTTGCATAATATGAATACATTTAGCTATTTTATGCCGTGTTTGTTTAGGACCCCCAGTTTCGACACATTAGTCTGGCGATTTTGAGATGTAGCACATCGCCCCTTTAGTTTGGCGAACATGATATGTTTAGCCCCATTCATATGTTAAAGTATTATTATTTTTCTGGCGAGCAATAGTGAACCTGTATGGTATGAGGAACCAAAACTTTGGTCAAGGTATTTTTTTTACCGAAAAATGTACACGACCTCAATGGGGTCGGAGGGGAGTTTGTCTGCTTACAGGTCTAGGGATGTGGAAATAAAAAATAAAATAAAATGCCGTCTTGTTTCACTGACTGTTATCCCAATATTACAGACAGGCTGTGTGATATATATTTATATATGTATCTATCTATCTATCTATCTATCTATCTATCTATCTATCTATCTCTCTCTCTATATATATACAGGGTGTCCCAGGAGGAAAGGGCATAACTTCGGGAAATTATAGAACAAGGTATTCTAAGCCTAAAATTTGCTATACGAAATATTCCAAATCTCGACTGGTATAGAGATATTGCATGTTGAAAATGGTATTGTCTTCAGTATTTCCCCATGAGGCTGGCCTAGCTATCTTAGCACCTACCACACCTCCATCTTTCTGCAATTATTTTACCATGTTATTATAAAGATACTATAATTTTGTAAGTTGCAAAATGATTATAAACATATTAGCTCACTTTGGACCAGTTGGAAACAATTTGACATGGAAGAGTCCATTACAGTGATGCGGGGAGGACACTACATTAAATCTTCAATATCTTTTTAACGGTTGAGATTTGGACTTTTTGTTATAGAACAATTTATGGTTAGATTAACTTGTTTTATAATTTTATATATATACAGTATATATATATATATATATATATATATATATATATATATATATATATATATATATACATATATATATCTCCTATTCTCCTTCTAATTTTTATAAATGATCTCCTTAACTGTACCTTAATTCCCATCCATTCATACGCAGACGACTCAACCTTACACTACTCCATTAGTTTTTCAGAACGCCCCAGCCAGCAATCCCTCAACGACAAACGTAATGAAGCCATAGAACTCTTAAATTCTGATCTAAATACTATTTCCAATTGGGGCAGAGAAAACCTTGTTAACTTTAATGCTTCCAAAACCCAATTTCTCCATCTATCTACCCGTCAGGATCTCCCAGCGGACTATCCCTTATTCTTCAACAATACAAAAATCAACCCTTCATCTTCTCTCAATATTCTTGGTGTCTCTTTTTCTTCTGCTCTCATTTGGAAGGACCATATTACCAGTCTTGCTAAGGCAGCCTCCCAGAAGCTGGGTGTGCTCAACCGCCTTAGGGGGTTCTTTTCCCCTGCACAGCTTCTTGCTCTGTACAGGGGCATAGTGCGCCCTTGTATTGAGTATTGTTCACATGTGTGGGGAGGTTCCTCTCACACCGCTCTCCTAGACAAAGTTGAAAGGAAGGCCTTTCGTATCATTAACTCCCGTCCACTCACCAACTCTCTGCAATCTCTCTCTCTCCGCCGCAATGTTGCATCTCTCTCGCTATTCTATCGCTACTATAATAATCAGTGTTCCTCAGAGCTATCCCAGTGCATACCACCTCCTTTACGTAGGGCACGTGGTACCCGTCTTGCAACTCAATCCCACCCCTACTCTGTGCAACTCTCCAACCCAAGAGTGAAACGTTACTCTCAAACTTTCTTCTACTCAACAGCTGAGCTCTGGAACTCTCTCCCAGAATCAGTCTTTCCCTCTTCCTATGACTTAAATTGCTTCAAACTCCGTGTGTCCAGGCATTTTGGCTCGAACGTCCCTTGATTTTGGCCCTGTCACTCTTTCAACTATGGGGGAGGCACTCGCTATAGGCAGTTATGCCTTTTGCCTCCCTCAATCACATAGAAAAAAAAAAAAAAAAAAAAAAATACAGTATATATATATATATATAATATATACTGTATATATATATATATATATATATATATATATATATATATATATATATATACAGTATATATATATATATATATATATATATATATATATATATATATATACAGTATATATATATATATATATATATATATATAATATTTTAAGGCAATTATGATACATTTCTCCCAATTCCGGTGTTGACGTTTTCCTAGCGAGCGATAGCGACCCTGTAATAAAGGAGAGATTGGGGATATTTTTCTACCGAAACATGTTGACATAAAATTATAGCTTCAATGGGGTGAGGAAGCAGTTTTTTTTTCTTTGCTTTTTCTTTTTTTCTTTTCTTTTTTTAGAGGGAGGCCAGGGAGGTGGTGTGTATTTTTCCACATTCTTGCTTCACTCACCATAATCCCAATATTGTAAGCTGGCTCGTTGCAGTATTTTTTTTTTTTTAGCATTGTATATTGTATATGTTTTCAATAGCATGGATCTCTTTAACCCTTCAGGCCCGATTTTATTCATTTTCTAAAGGGCCTCCAGCAATTGATAGGCTTCGAACTATCTCACTTAACACATTTTACTACCACAGATCCTTCTTAAACTGCACAAAATCCTCTAAAAAATAACTAGAATATAACTAAAAAGATGTCGCCAGTATAGTTTCCTTAAGGGACACTCTACTGGTGATCTTATTTCGTATCTTTTTACCTCTTGGTCATCCTCCTTTCGGGACTCTAGTGAGACCTTTTCTATTACTATAAAAAGAGAAATAGAATCTAGCACAAATCACCTACCTTTAAACTACCTTCCTTCGGTTTCTATCCGTCTATCTGTGCTTTAAACTACCTTCCTTCGGTTTCTATCCGTCTATCTGTACTTTTATCTCTATTTACCTTTCTGGCCATTCCATAGCTGTGGTTGTGGACGGCCATCGCTCACTTCCTCAATCTATCAACTCCGGTGTTCCTAAGGGTTTTGTCATGTCTCCAGTTCTTTTTAAAATATTAATTTAACCCGCAAAATGCCTGTATTTGAATGACCTTGTGTCACCCCTAGTGCCAGCCGATTTACCATTTGTTTTTTTATTGGTTAAATCTATCATGTTGGATGAAAAAAGGAAGAATAGTGGAAATAATAGCACTCACCTAGTCCATTTTCGCTCAATAATATATAGACAATGTCATATTTAGCAAGTTGAAAGTATTGATCAAAGTACCGTAGTCTTTATCGTAGTCTTAATTGTGTGGGTTTTTTTTATTCAAGTGCTTCCACTTTCTGATTTCAACAATTGCAGGTATTTTAAGTAGTGTTATGTTGAGTATAGACTACCTTTAGTATGCACACTTAGTTTGTGATGTAGGGATGCACACGAAAGGCACCATGGTTATGCAAGATAAAATAGATATGCATATTGTAATAATAATTGGAGTTAGTTTTTTTCTTTGCAAACACACTTTGCGAGTCTTTGGAATATATTTGCATTGAGTATGAATTGGCTTTTCAATGCACAATTATTATGTGGATGTAAACACACTCAGGAAACTATCTTCAGTTCCACAAATTTCACAAGTATTGTTATCACATTATCTTCAATTAATTATAATTGAAATGCATTGGGTTTGTCTTTTATTCCTTATACACACACACACACACACACACACACACACACACACACACACACACACTAATGAATGTCACAAAGTCTTATAATCACTGGTAAATATTCTAATATTTATATTTGTTCATTATTAAGTTCACATATAATTATATACATGTCATGTACATGGTGTTTGGGAAGTGACAGGGGCCAGGGGGGTTTGGTGACAAGAAGACCGAAGGGTAGGGTACTTAATTGTGGTATGAGTATGGAAGGCGTGGGTGACCTAGTTTCGGCGCTACGATTATTTTTCGACGAGTCCGTATATATATAATTTATGGCACTCAGGGGGTTAATGATTTTCTCAACTGTACCTCTAGTCCTATCCACTCAAAACCTCACGTGATGAGGCCATAGCAAGGCCTATCTTAATGATCTGTCAACTATGAATGGATCTGTCAATATATGGAAGCCATGCGGGGAATGAAGAATGCGTAGAAGATTAATGCAATCCCCTGATATGTACATTAAATGGCTAATAGAAAGACTGGATGTTGATATAGTTGAACGGAAGCCAGAAGAATAAAGGCATACATAAGTGAGTAGAAACGGAAGTGAATGGGTGAAAAATATATAAGAGTTGAATGTGTAAACTATAGGATAAACACACATGAATACAATATGTTTCACTATCCTGAAAGGTGAGCTAAATATTACATGTGCTACATATGAAACCTCGAAGATAATAATTCTCATAAGATGTGTATGAAGATAGAATACAGCAGACAGCAGATGTAGCAGATATGGAATTTAGATAACTAGAAGGGGATTTAGAAAGACAAAATAAGGAAACTAGAGCAACTTTGTAAATTGAAATACCAGGAAACAGAACCCGGCTATTTTGAGAACTTGCATCTCATCCATTTTCATATTTGTCCGGAAATTGAGTCGACCAAAATTTGCAAGCAACAGTTTGAGATACAGTTTGCCAAGTATTCTATTTGTATCACACACCCTCTTAGCGAAAAGATATAACTATAATTTTATGAGGACTAGGAATATGACTTGGTATTTTTTAAAGTCAGAATGTCTGATTACTTGTATCAAGAATTGCTATAAAAATAAAAGGAACAATGTGCCAAACTCTAACATAAATTGGGAGGATTTTATGTAAACAGATGCTATACCGGTAATAAATCATCAATAATTTAAAAGACAGACACAAACATTTCCTGTTTTACACAGACAAAGGGGGATTATCTTTTTACTTAAGGGATATAAACAGAAGAAACATGTGTAGACTATCTATGAATAACCTGGTAGATTATTAAACCACGACATAATTACATATATAACCTTGAAGATAAGCAAATAATAAGCATAAGATATGTCTAGAGATAAAATGTGGTGGAAAACATATTAGGCACAAATAATGAACTAGGGTAAAATGTTTTTACAGACAGAAAACACATGATTCAACAGCTTAGAAATGGACATATACATACAGAAGGTAATCACAGGGGATCTAAACAATATTTAAGCGGCGAATTTGACCGACCTTGGAAAATGAAATACAAGTAGTCATACCCGGCTATATTGAGAACTCTCCTCTCAACCTTTATATTGAGAACTCTCCTCTCAACCTTTATATTGAGAACTCTCCTCTCAACCTTTATATTGAGAACTCTCCTCTCAACCTTTATATTGAGAACTCTCCTCTCAACCTTTATATTGAGAACTCTCCTCTCAACCTTTATATTGAGAACTCTCCTCTCAACCTTTATATTGAGAACTCTCCTCTCAACCTTTATATAATCTGTTCGGAACTAAGGTCGACCAGAATTTGAGAGTAATATTTCGAGATGCAATTCGTTCATATATTCTATTTTGATCACAAACCCTCTGAGAAGAAAGATGTAGTCAGAGATAATACAACTCCCTTCGATTCCACTAGGGACTTCCAAAGCTGATTAAAATCGTCTAGTGTTCGACAGATTATAGTAAAACAAGGACACTATAATACGAAAGGTTTACACCAGACATTACCGTATAGTAATCTTTACACAAATATATAATACAATATCCGGGTGGATGGGACTCGTCAGCCTTGGTTGGCAACCTGTCTAGGGGAGTAAAGCTGATACAAATCCGTACTGCTTACCTAAGGGTAATGCAGGTTAGTGGATGGATTAGCCGAACACCACTGTAGAAAAATAGTGCTAACAAGATACACAGAGGGCCTCTGAGTCGGACGGATCCTAAATTGAGTGGTCAATCCTGTAAGTCCTTCACTAAACTGGCTTGGGTTGTCCCTCTCACAGGGAATAGGTCCGCTTGGGGGCATTCTGTGTATGGCCACCCTCGTAAGGGGAGTAAGGCGTCCGGCAATAGATAGATAGATTGACATTTAACGGGATGTTTTTCCGACGACATCAAAGTTGCGACTCGGCTATTTATAGATCTCTCGGGTTGCGTCCGACGTTTATGCTTATTATTTTTTCTTTAAGGGTCTGGGGTATTATATACTAGTTTTCTTGGTAATGTATTTTTATTTTCTGATTTTATTCCTATTTTTAACTATTGTTATTTGGGTCTTCTCCTGAGCCACCTAAATGTGTGTGATTTGTTTTGTTTTGTTTTCATGTTTTATATGTTGTTGTTTCTGTTCGGGATCTGTCTTGAGTCGGCCACCCCCAGCTATGGGGTATAAGCCTGAGTATACACATACATACATAATAGTATTAACCTTTTTGACACGGTTGCTTTCATAGCGCGCGCGCGCGCGCACACACACACACACACACACACACACACACACACACACACACACACACACTTATACGTGCACTGGTACACACTCATTAACACTCACACACTTACATATTCACTCCCCTTCACCATCACCATTCCCCAGTGCGGTGGCTTTTGTTCTGAAGGGTCATACATTTCTCCCTTCCATTCTGGCTATTATTAGACGACTATATACACGTTAGAAAAAAAAATGGAATAGGGCGCCTGTGATGTCACTAAACCCCAGAACTCCCACAGAAACTCCCTTATCTCAGTAAAATTGTACAGTGTTAGCCAGAATAGAGTTGAGAAACGCTTCTTAACCCCTTCTGTACCGGCGACGTCTTTTTTACTTTATTATGGCAACAATTAGACGATAAAAAGGGCCTCCAGCAACTAACAGGCTTCGAACTATCTCACCTAATAATTTTTACTACCACAGATCCTTCTCAAACTGCACAAAATCGTCTAAATACTGCTAGCATATAATAATAAAGACGTCACCGGTACAGAAGGGGTTAATACTGTAAGGGTTAAAATAGAACACACACTATGAACCAGCTGTCAAATTCAAACATTAGTAATTTCCGCATAGTTTACACCGGACGATATATTCAATTAATATATACATCTTTAGAAGTCATGACAAACATTGCCTGAAACTAAATAATTCCAATGATTACAACCAGTAGGACTTTACATGCACCCTTTATATACCAAGCACATATACAAAAAGTGAATTATAGTAAAATATAAATGTATAGCTGGAACGCATATTAGGATATCAACACTGACTTTATAAACTACGGGCCAATTGTTGTGGGTATAAGAAACGCCGCGTCACAGGTTATGCTATTACTTCAATCCAAATTTTGCGCCATATTAGGAGGAGATGGGCGTCTTTATTTGCGTATTTATTTGTCTATTTACTATTTTCTTATGTCCTCCCTATACCTCCGTCAAGCTTAATCAAACACCCTCAAGACCCCCGTTCAACCAGAGGCCGGTTACTATTATAATACAGGGTCGCAATCGCTCGCCAGGAAAAATATCGACACCTAAATTGCCGGAAAGGTCTTAAAATTAACAAGGGAATGGGGCGAAAGGAGTTAAAATCGCCAAACTAATGGGGCGACCGTCTTAAAAATTTAAAGTTAAATGGTGATAAACAAGAGGGAGAAGGAAGTCTATAAAAACGAATCATCCTCCCTAAATTGTTTTCCAATTTGTGACATCAAAACTCCCAAGCATATACGGCAATGCTTGTATCTTTATTTTTTGTAACTTTATTTGAGCAACATCTCGAGACTATTTTTATGACTTTAGTTGCTATTGCTAATTTAAAATAATGGAAAATATATTAGGATACCAACTATCCATAACAGTAATATTAAAATGTTACTAGACTAGAGATTCCTAAAAATGGTAATGGAAAAAACGAAAGTTGAAGGAAAAGAAAACAGTGTAAGAATCGTATGGAATTTTAGATAGTGACTCAAAACTGAGTCGCAAAAGATTGGGAGCAAACTCAAATACAATGGCGAATAGAATGGCTAAAGGTTGAATGACGAAAATGTAGATGAAGAAAAGCCTGAAAAAAATATATATATACCGTATATATATTTATATATATACTGTATATACAGTATATGAGCATAGATGCGAAAGCGAATGGTCGTAAAATGAAGAGATGAGTGGATAAACTCATTAACCTTAACTATGTAGAACAAATATAATTGTGTATGAAGTCTTGGAAAATATATACATTGTGTGTAGTTGTATGAAAACCTGAACAAAATAAATGAATGATAAACATGTTGATGCGACTGACAAAGAGTGAAGCTTGGATATGAAATGGAGTCATATACTTAATAGAACAAGTCAAAATGATTACACTAGCAATGAATAACCTGGAATATGACGTAAATATGAATACATTTCATATAAAATCTCGAAGACAAATAAAGCATAAGCACAACACGTGGGTAACGATAGAATATGGTGGAGACATAAATTATATAACCATAATTATACAGTATATAGAAAATAGACAGAAAAAAAAGTATATAATTTAATAGATTTGAGATTGATACTAATACAAAGATTATAATCACAGAGATCAAATATACTCTTAAACAACTAACTAGACAGACCTTGGAAAATTAAATCATGGAATGATGACCGGCTGTATTGAGAACTTTCCTCTTAACCATTTCAATATTTGATCGGAACTGTGGTCGAAGAAAATTTGAGAGGAACATTTCGAGGTGCAATTTGTTAATAATTAATATTTTACCACATCCTCTGAGCGGGACGAGAGAAATATGATTTTTTTTCTGTGAGGACTGGGAATACGGCTTAATCTTTTTAAAATGCCAGAATGAATACCAGATTGGACACATGTACAGAGAAATCCTTCGGTGATAAAAACAGAAAAAGAACAATAACGTCAAGTTACAGTATGTTTGAAGCATTTTTTACGATTTCTGTTCTCTCTCTCTCTCTCTCTATATATATATATATATATATATATATAGTGTATATATATATAATATATATATACAATATACATATATATATATATATATATATATATATATATATATATATATATTATATACTGTATATATGTATATATATATATATATATATATATATATATATTCGCATTCACCCAACAAATGTTCGTGTGAAGTTTGGTGAAAATCCGTCCAACGGTCTAGGAGTTCAGCGACAGACGGACGACATCAACGACAGACCTTTTTTTCAGGTGGTACCCACTATACGGGGGGCGATACCAAACTCTGCTTACGCAGAGTTGAAAAATGTCTTAAACCTAGGTACAGTACAATACTTATTCTACCTTAAGTACGAGGTCACATCATCACATGCGACCTTTGACGACCGTGAGATGCATGGCTTCCCACCAAGTACTGTACATACGCAGATGCACTTTGTATTGGTGAGATGTGTAGGCTAACACAGGCTGATAGCAGCTTTGTTATGGAGGAACCACGATACAATTATCTCCGTCGCTATGGCCGAAAAATATCTTTAGGATTCTAATGGTGGCTCGAACCCTCGCTACGGACCCTCGCGGTCAGCGCAAGACACAGCACTGGACCACTGGACCACAGCGACCCATAATGTGTGTGCGTGTGTGTGTGCTGAAAACTAGATGGCAGAATTGTATGGCAACAATGCGTAAATCTATTGTCCCTTATAAACTAAGAGAGATTATACAGTAGATACCAAAAACAAAGATATAATCATCTGTACCCGCAACTGTCACATTATCATATGATAAACTGGAGGCAGTGAGGGAGAACGCGGAGTCAGGCATATGCAAAATAATACCGTTTCAAAATATGCTATTACCATGTCAGAATTATTCAATAAACTGGGTGCCACCTCACATTGCAGGCGTATATGCAATTAAGCAACAATGTCTTAAGGGGAGATAGGCGTATTTATTTACTCATTGATGTATCTTTTCATTAGTTTTTTTTAGTTTCCTCCCTAGACCTCCATCAAGCTTAAAAATTACCCGCCCAAGACCCTCCTTCAGGATAAATTTGTACATTTTCGATAGAAAAATGCTCCGGCCCAAGGCCGGTTCCTCTTATATTACAGGCTCGCTATCGCTCGCCAGGAAAGAAGTGACACCTAAATGACACAGTCTTAACACCTTAAGAGCGGCCTATGCGGTTTATTTATATGTACCGCCCAGCGGGGTGTTTTTAGCCAAAATAGGGCTGTTTACGTGATCATTTTCATGCCTAAATAAGACCCAGAACGTAAAACAAGTATCTATCCCTGAAAGGGCATAAACAGAGCTTTCGAATGACACCATAACGATCCTTTTATGATGGCTAGTTTTCTTGCAATAACCGTGCAACGCGAGTGCAAAAAGCATGTAATTAGGCACTTTCCCCATACAATTCCTTATATAGCGAGTGAGAGAAGTAGGAGGGAGGTGAGATTCGTGTCAGTAGGTTCGCCGCGGTGGTCTGGAGCAGTCATACGCTCGCTACTCTCCTGCCACCACTTGTCTCTCTCTCTCAGCAACATTACGTGCTGAAATTGCCACTCGAGTTATGTCGAGCGCCGCCACATAGTCCAGCTTTATTTAACTCGACTTATGTGGTGAGCCGCTAATTAAGGGTTAATATTAAAAAAAATGGGGCGAAAGGTCTTAAAAGTGTCAAACTAATGGGTAGAATGTCTTATAATCTGAAAACTAATGGAGCAAAACATGAAGAGGAAGGGGGACCAGAAAAACGTCCCATCTCCCCTTAACGCACAGAGCTTCAAGTGTTAATGATGATGATTTAACGTGAAACCATCTCTCTAGTGGAATATCAGTTTGTTTCTTGATTAATTTTTATATCGGTAATGACTCGGGGTTAGTCAAGAAAGAAAGTTATTAATGAAATATGTAACCATAGGTATAGTAGGTAAAATTACTTGTACAAGCGACTGATTTCGACAATATTCGTTTATAAATACCGGCTAAAATTGATTATGACCTTGAAAAATAAAAATAAAAAATAGAAAACAAAACAAAACAAATTATATATATATATATATATATGCGAACTTTTTCATGGGTACCATCGAGGAAGAGCTCCTAGCTGCCCAACGACCCGCCGTCTACTGTAGATACGTGGATGACATCTTCGTGCAAATCAAGGACCTCCACGAACTACAGGAACTCCAGCGTCGCTTCATGACCTCCTCCGGACTTAACTTCACCTTTGAAAAATCTAACAATGGACAACTCCCCTTCCTCGACATCCTCGTAGCTCTGAACGACCATGGGTTCAAAACCACCGTCTACATTAAACCAACTAACACAGGACAATGCCTCAACGGTGATAGTGAATGCCTCCGCCGTTATCTTCTATCCTCCATCTCCGCCTATGTTAGGAGAGCCCTCACGCACTGCTCTACCTGGGCCGACACCCACCAGGAACTAGAAAGACTATCCCAAGTTTTAGTAAATAACGGATACTCCAACTCCGACATCTCCAGCACCATCAACCACCATCTTGAAAAATGGTACACCCAAAGCCCTCCCAACATTGACCCCCCCAATGAAATTAAGATCTTCTACCGCAATTACATGTCCTCTGAACACAAAAATGACGAGGCCGTCTTAAAAGAAATAATCTCCAAGCATGTCCACCCAACCAACCCAGAAAACAAAATCAAATTAATAATTTATTACAAATCCCCCAAGACCTCCAACCTCGTTCTCCGCAACAAACCAGCCTCCACCAAGATAAAGAGCCCGATGACCGACGATCACGTCATTTACCAACATACCTGTAATTATGAGGACTGTGGACCTCATTCCTATATTGGTATGACGCAGACTCGTCTTTCACGTCGGTTAACTCTTCACCTTCAGGCTGGAGCCATCAAAGACCACTATCTCACCCCTAACCACCCTCACCTCACATGCAACGAGTTAGAGAAACATACCACCATACTCGATAAAGAAAGTGACCCAAGGAGATTACCTATACTCGAAGCTTTATATATCCAAGCCTTACATCCCAACATCAACAACCAAACTCTGGACCTTCAGATCCTTCCTTCTGCCAAAAGGCATTACCCTACAGGACCTAACACCCCTCCTCGCCCCCCGGTGCCCTTGACGCAGCCCCCCGCGCTACCTCCTT